>KN484772.1:122758-144998 GCA_000787095.1 Periophthalmodon schlosseri
CTGAGCATCTGAGAAATAATCAGCCCCTGAACCTGGAGAACAAAAAGCAACAGTGAGACACAGACACAAGTTTAAAAAGGTTTTTCTATACTATGCTGTCAAAACCAACCTTCACATAATGGTTCAGAAGCTTCTGCGCAGCTTCCCTGGCCTCAGCACACAAAGAAGTAACAGGTGTGACAGGACTGTGGTGCTGTGAAAATACACAACTTCAAGCAAGTGTACTTAGATTGTCACCATGAACACAGGCAAAGTGAAAAAAGATAATAATTTGTTTTATAGGATGAGAGATACTGTAGTAGGTGGAAAGTAATTACATTCTAGTCAAGCAAGTGGTTCAAAGGATAAACATCCCAGTGTAACACATGCAAAAATGTGTTTTAATATAAAAAGGCTTTAATTTTGTTTTTTGGACAGTCAAGGACACCATTCACTCCACACTTGATAAGCTACTACTGCAGCGGACGGAAACAAAGCTACCAATCTGCATCATTGGCCACCTCCAACCACCACCAACACTCATGCACACACCACTTTCATACTGGGCAAGGTGGTGGAAGTATCTTGCCTAAGTTCAGAATGAGAGCCACTGCTGCCCGACTGTGGCACCTGGTACTCCCAGCGGTCTCTCATCAAAGTACTAACTAGGCCTGGACTTACTTAACTTCTGAGATCTGATGAGGTCGGTTCCTCCTTTGACAAGGAGATATGGCCAGAAATCTACTTGCATGGGCAGTTAGTGTAGTCCATACTATAGTTAGTATACTTGCCTGCACCAGGAACTGCTCATCAGTCAGAGTGAGTATGTATGAGATGGTGGAGGTCTCATAGTCCAGGCAGAGACGTGACAGCAGCAGCAGCAGGGCAGGAGGGGTGGAGCCGCCCTTGTCTCCGGCACTTTCACAGAACTGACGTGACGACTGACACACAAACCTAATGAAGCTCACCACCAGGCTCTCGCGGACACCTTTACTACAGAATTCACCCTTTGACAAGACAAAGATATCATCAGCCTAATTGTATAGAAGGTAAAAACTACACAGGAAGTCTATATTTGAATCCTATCATTATTTAATCAGCAAGTTCACTTTAAAGTACTTTAAAACTCCTCAGCCACTGATTATGCCTAACAATGGATTCAATCAGCATTCATTTTGATGAACTAAATATGTAGTAAGATCATTTGATATAACAATGCATTGAATGGTATGAGACAAGAGTGAAACTACTGACCTTAAAGTATGGTTTATTAGAGAATGTGATGTCTTTGGCTGTGAAAAGATGCACTGATGCCAGAACAGACTTGATCTGATTGAGAATGGAGGACGACAGGGAGGACAGCAGCTCTGGCAAACTGCTAGGGTTGTCCCTACTAGAGGAAGGCCCCCCCACCACCGAAGCTCCACCCATAGAGAGACGGGGTGTGGCCAATGCCTGCCTCACGTCTGTTAAACTGTCCATGTAGAAGCTCTGCAGTGCACACAGGTACTGCTTAACACGCTCATTTGCAGCACGGATCACAATCTCTGTGCCTTGGTTTGGGACTGATGAACCAGGAAGTAGTTTGGCCACAGCTTGCAGTCTGCGGTGGAAGCGGTCCAAAGCACGCACAAGTAGTGAGTTATCTCCTACTCCTCTCTCCTCTTGTATCCTTTGCTCGACGAGGGAGAAATACCGAGCAGCAAGATCATCTACAAACGCATGAAGCTTGCCATTTGCCATCTGGGGAATATTCTTGATTGCAAGCTCACCGGTTTGAGGGTGGTTGATAAACAGTTCTTGGTAAGACGTAATTACTAAGCACAGGCTACTGACAAACTCATTGCAACCTCGATCAATGAACTCCAAGATGTCAGTTTTGGGAGAAGAGGGGGAGGGCAGCCCTGTAGGAGAGCTATCAGTGGGTGAACCAGTGTCTGCCCCTGATGATTCGTTTTGAGCAGAAGTAGCAGAGGGAGCATCAGGTTTTATCTCTGCCCCCAGGCCCTGGAGATCTGACTCAAGTCGAGATCGAGCATGGCTGAGGAATTTGTCACACAGCTCCTCTGCGGGTTCATCCAGCTGTAGCAGAAGCTCCACACACTCCGATAAGTCTTTGGAACTAGTGCCGCCATCCCTGCAGGGGCAATCAAACAAGCAAATGGAAAAATATGAAGGGAATATTTCACATCAGGGCAAAGTGAATGTAGCGTAACCTTACAAAAAATCAGATAGTGTTACAAAATAATATGATACTGACATATACTGTATAAAATAAATGAGAAAATACTTTTAATATAGATTCATAGAACATTATCTTACAACATTATAAAAACAATATGCATTCACTAGGGGAAAAGTTGTGCAGCTTTTCGCCAACCATATTAAAGCCATATATTATGTGGGTAGGTATTTTGATGAATAAATATATTTTGCAGTAGAGGTGGGAGATATCAAAAAATTGTTTGCAATTGTTGTTCCGGATTTTTGCTAAATCTGCATACTGAGTAAATCACATGACAGCAAAAAGAGCAGATTAAAAATAAAATGTACAGAAACGTCTTGCGTAATCTTCTAAACAAGGGTATAAAGTGATTTCTGCACTTTTGTGGTAAACTTTATGGTCCATTCACAATTTGTGCAATACTTGAATCTCAACCAAGAGGACATTTAGGCACATTTTAGCAAAATATTGTTAAAAAATATAGTTAAAATATCACCTGAATATTGTTAAAGCCACTATCTGTATAGACTGGATAATTACACTCTCACATATCACCACTAGATGCCATCTGCTTTATTTCAGCTAGCTAGTGTGCCAGTTTTGGCCTGACAGAAGAAGGTTTCACATCTGCCATCTACTGGTAAAAAAAACATTTAAAAAAATACATAAATAAACTTACAGATGGTAGCTTTAAAAGAGATCATGCAAAGAAATAGTGAGATATTAATTTTGGTCTATATCGCCTACCCTTATTTTGCAGACATTAGGGGGTGCCAGATAGCCAATAAATAAAATCAAGCAAACTGCCAAATAAGACTGTAATGTAGAATTGTGTGACCTTCACCTGAACTTCTGCCGTAGCTCTTGGGCCAGTTTGTCCATGATGGCGTGGCAGTCGTCCTGGATGCCTTTGAATGATGGGAGGTGACTGTACTGCTGCAGCACACAGCGAGCTCTGCGATGGGAGTTCACTGCCTGAGCATAGGCCTGAAGCTCCAGACACTTGTTTAGTCTGGCAGGGAGCTCAAAAAGAAACTGCAACTTTCTTAACAATGTGTGGACACCTGGAAAAGACATATTCATTTCTATTTTACTATAGGCCTGTCACGATAATTACTATATCAACTTGTCGTTCAATAGATGATAGGAGCAATATTTAGCAATACTGCAAATTTGGAATAGTATATTTTAGGGAGGATAATTCTTCTTAGGATTATGGTGTCCACGGCATAAATAACTTTCAATATTATATTTATCGTGAAAGGCCTTATTAATCAGGTATTTAGTGTAGTTTTCTTTCTTGTTTATTGTCACACCTGAAAGTTTAGTAATCTGCACATGTTGATCCTGGAGTGTGCCACTGATCCGAGCACTGAAGTCTGTTATAGCCGCCATGTTTGCGGAAAGGCAGTCCATTTCATCTTCCATCTTTTTAAAATCATTCTTCATCTTTCTTATTGTGTCTGGAAAATAAATAAAATGTGATATATAGGACAGATCTGGATTATATTGGAGCTATATTGATGACAGTTTTCCTACCTGTTGCAGATATGAACTTGTTGTAGTTTTCATACACCAGTGTCTGCATGTCACTGTCCAGAGAGCGGATCTGTTTGACCATGCATGTCTCGTGGTCCATTAACTCTGCAAGAGAGCACTCTCTTCTCAGCTGTAATAGATAAACAAGTATGTTAATTACAGTTGTTTTAGAAAATACAAATCTTGCAAGAAGAAGAGAAGCAAGAATTATTTGAAATGTTATGTTTGTGAAAAGATTCTGTGATTTAAAGGTGCAATATGTAACTTTTTGTGGTGGGGGGCCCATCAGTTACTTGTCACCATGGAGACATTCTCACTTTGCCTGAAATTTTCTGCAGTATGGCATTAAATGTCTCTATCTCCATGTAGACACAACCAGGCCAAGTTACAGGCCAGATCCATGGTGAAGCAAACACACAGTGAGAAAGTATTTTTTCTCAAGGTATTTGTTTAGCAATAAAAACACCTGTAATTGAATAAATACAAGATACATAAGTTTAGTTCCATACTGTGGAACATTAGTACGGATAAAGCCATAACTTCTACATGGAGACAAGAAAGTGACCTATCCCTCACCAGACGTTATAGTGCACCTTTAAATATTCAAAAATGCTCATACACAAGCCCCCGCTGATAAGCACAAAAATAGTCAACATTTAGAATAACCCAGTGACATGAAAGCACCTTGTTGAGGTAAAGCTCCGGGTCAAAGTGAGGCCCATTGATATCACAGGGATCCAGGGACTCTGCCTGCTCCGCGGCCTTTCCTTCCTCATTCAGCCCGTAGTAGAGCTTCAGCATCCCGTGTACCCTGCGTCTCCTGCCGCTGTCCTCTGCCACGGAGCCGTCCTCCTCGCTGTTCATTTTCTACTCTTTAAAATGTATGACTACGAGAAGGTAAAACAGACGGAACCAGGCGAGCAACTAATGTACGATATAGGAGGAAAAATCTGCTTCACTTGCACTCAGCGTTGACGCACTTTAATCCCTGATATTAACACAAATTAATCGTTAAGCATTCAACCAAAGATGACATTGTAATTCATGGAAAAAACATAATTCAAAACAAACCCCTCAACTAGCCAAACAGCAATGCTACTTCCTGATTTGTAGCCAATCCACTGACACGGGCGATACGTCGCCAAAGAGTAAAATAGTCAAGATGCTTTTGGCCAGTAAGACCGGAAATGGGTGTAAAACAAAGCAGAAAAATGTGTAATTCTCTTAATTTAATATTAATTTTTGGTTATATTAATGCATTTAAATGTCACAATACAAACAAAGACAAAAACATTAGTTGTGCATTTATTGAGAAAAATTACATAATAAACTGTGACACTGAAATATACTGAAAAGCATACACAATGTATCATTTTAGATGAGAGCCAATGCCATACAATCAATCATTTTCCAAGGCAAGTTGCAGAACTGTCAGCCAAAACTGTGCAAATTAATAGGCACTTTATGTTTTGAGGTGTTTTAAACATCTTTAAATGAGTATACAAATATGTTACTCGTGAAATATACAAAACATGAGAAGTAAAGCAGTTAAAAACATGAACAGGTGAAAAGGTATTAATAGTGCAGTATGTTTTAGTTGTGGGAATGACTATTTTACAACACATGCACAACATGCATCACCATGTACAGTATGAGACAATACAATGCACTGCTGGAGTTTGTTAAGGTCTATGTAGTATCAGAGGAAGGCTGCGTTTTAATGGCTTATTGTGAAGTAAACTGCTATTAGACAACAACCGAACACGAGTTATTGTTAGTTTTTACCTGTGAGGCCTCAGGCTGCATACTGTACTGCAGGCTTCAGCGGAAGCAGGCTTACTTTGGTGTGATTGTAACAGCATATTTCAATAAAACAATTGTTTTTGCTCAACAATGCATTTTCCCTTCTATAATTATTTTATCTAGCAAAATCTATCCAGGTTTAGAAATAGTTCACATTAGTTTGGATATTACAAAGTTAAAAAATATTGTATTGCATCAGTGTTCCATTGATTTTCATTTTACCCTATCAGGAAGCCTTGTTCTTTTTTGCAGTGGCTGTCAACACAAATAGTGCCACTTGTTAAGATTAGAGCAAGTCTATGGCAGTAAAAATTGTTTAACCTGCAAGTCAGTAACCCTACAGATTATCATTGTCATTTTAGGCAAGGGATATGAGATAAACATAACATACTGTACAATTCATCTTTCCAATTTAAACCTCTTCCTGTATTATCCAATTATAAAATCAATTGTCTAATATAACTTGAGGCGTTAACCATGACAATGAAGGTCCAACATGAGAAGTAGAACTACTCAGGTTAACAAAAAAATAGTGCTGTTAGATGGCACCACTTAGTTCAAAGAAACAAGGCACCGACAGTATGTAAAAAAACAAATAGTTTTAAATATCACCAAAACAATATTGACTGCAGAATAATACAAACTTCACAGAATGTCAAAGCCCTAAAAAGTACAAAATTAAACTGTCAGGAAGTGGTAGCAACCCAATGAGCTTTACCAGAGATATTAAAACCAGATTACCCAAGAATACTGCAGATGTTTAAAATGTTTTGACTTGATAGAATGTATGATACAGCTCACCCATTTATCATATCAACATATTAAACTACTTCTTTGTCTCCTCCAGGCTCAACTTGAATAATGGAAGTGTTTGACATACTTTACTTTCACATTACTGCATCCTCTTTATATACATGACTTCAAGATATAAATATCCCTCACTTGGTCCTTTCCACATCAATATATTAATAGTTACAAATGTTTTCTTGTTCATTGACTTTCAGTGTAAAATGTAAAGGTTTGGTCTTTCAAGGAAAAAAAGAGTAGATGAAAAGTTAACCCTGCTCCAGACTGTCTGCCCCTTGAACAGCAGAGTAAGTAGATATTGTTGCCTGTCGAGTAAAGAAGGAAGCAGCTCTTTTTGGCTTTAAACGCTTGATTTCCTTTCCTGAAACACAAACAGAGTTCTGTTATTCCAAACATATAATACATATGCTCAGAGGTGGGTAGTACTCAGTTACATTTACTTAAGTAACTTTTAAAGAAAAAAATTACTTTTCAGAGTACTTTTCTAGCAATATACTTTTACTCCTATTTGAGTAATATTTTTATTGAAGTAACAGTACTCCTACTTGAGTAAAAGTTTTGGTTACTCTTCCCACTACAAGTGACAAAATTCTTTATGTTAACAATATTAAATCATTTGAACATTTGTGTTTCTTGCATCGCTCCTTCAGATATGATTACGTTTTTCACATTTTTGTGTTTATCTTTCAGAAATAGCAGATTTTGTGCATCATTTAATGTTTTGTCCTTCAAATTATAAATCAGATGTTCAAATACTCCCAAATACTTTTTTACTTGAATACAATTTTTGGCTACTCTACCCACCTCTGCATATGGTGTATATTTATCACAACAAACTTCAGATTCCAATGTATGAGAAATGAAAGACAGAGCTCACCATTATCCACATAGCTAATAGTGTTAAGTGAGTGGACACGACTGCAGACAACACTGCTTTGTCTCCGTAGTAACCCGCGGCGCCCTCCTCGGCCATTTTTGCTGCTTGAATCTTTTCCGGAGGCTTGAGACTGGCCAGGCTCGCCATCTGTGTCGGCCGCTGCTGCTGCCGCCTCAGATACACACTTCAGCTCCACACAGAACTCTATGAAGCCGCTCATTAGCTCTGCCTGTATAACACACAACAGAATTTAGCACTTGTACTTGGAATAGGAGTTGTTGACATATTTCATATTGATGGGTATATAAAGCCTCTTTTTATTTTTTTGGAACCAGGTCGCAATTGCCTTTAAGAATCATCTTTGTGGTAACATAAGATCCACAAGACCTATATTTTCCTTCAAAGTGTTTCTGAAACTTTCTAAACTATTAAAACATTTTTCAGAATCTTGCGTTTTAAATGTGCTTTTTATACTCAAAGCAACCACGTTATGGACATTAGTTACCCCATAGCTGGCTAGCCTCCGTCGAGTCTTTAAACTCTTAATATTTGAACTTTTTGGTATGTGTCTATGGGGAAAAAGGAAAGGAAGAAAAGGGTGTTTGAGCAGACAGCTGCATTAAATAGGGGAAAAAGGAATGGAAGAAAAGGGTCTGTTTGAGCAGACAGCTGCATTAAATAAAGAAACAGTGAATCACCATATGACCAAAATAGCAGATTGCCCCTACATAAGAATACTGCATCTGTTTTAAGGCCGTGCAGTAAGGTCTGTAGTCTTTATTCACGATACCCTCGATTGGGAAAGCCAATGTGACAAATGAAGTGCTTGCACTGCACATACTTGTTTTGAATAGACTTTAAGCAGCTTGTTCACAGGAGTGCCATCCTCTTCTCCATCAAACTCCAGCCACAGTATATGAGAGTCGCCCTCCTCTTCTGGATATGTGTGGTCCCAGGACAGTTCACTGAATCTCAGACCAAGTAGTACATGCTGAGAAAGTAAATAAAGTAGATAATAGTGTATCCCTGCATTTAAGGAGTTCATGTAAAAGTAAAACACGCACCTTTTCTTTTACATCCATAACATACACTCCCTCCAGGCAGATTCCAACAGTAACAGCTTTCCGTCGTCCTCTCTGCAGGATCCCTTGAACAGGTTTGTCAATTTCCCCATAGAAGAAGCCACATCTGTCAATTATGCAATAAATGAATAAATAGATCATTTTCGGGACATAATTTGGCCATTTAAAACGTGTATGGTTTTATGCTGTACCCATAATAAGGCAGAGAGTGGCAGGTGTTGAGGTACTGGTGCAGGAGCTGTGTGCACTCAGAGGAGTTCCCTGCTGATGTGCTGATCTTTCTGTATTCTTCTAAAAGGCTCTGCTCCAAAGCAGCCTGACGACTCGATTTTCCTCTGAGCGTCGAGAGCAGCCCTCCACTCCCCAAAGTAACGTGAGCAGGCAGGAAGGAGGACAACTTCTTTTCTCTAAGAACAACAAAATGGTCAATTTGCCACCAGAAAACCATTATTATTACTATCGAGTTTTTGTCATGACCTTTCAGACAATTTTAAAATTTACAATTTTAAAAACAGTGTACTGGTAATGTATATACATATACACATCTCCATAGTTTATAAGTTTAAGAATCTTACTTTATTGTAGTCGTTAGCTTTTGGCTCTCTAGTCCGCATCCCTCTTCTATAGCTAGGCTCAAAGCCCCGAGGCTGGTCCAGTGCTCTGGATCACAGGGATATCGCCCTGTAAGGATGTTGCTTTTGGCTTCTTCATACAATAGCCTAAGAACGGCTTCATCTTCTATCTGATCAGAAAAATATAATAATTAATAATGAATTATGTAATAATCATAAGCTAAAATATAGCAGAGATAATACCTGGAGCTCTTTTGATTTGGAATAAAAAACATTACGACGGTATTGAAGAAAAGGCTCATCTGAGAAGAAGCACAACATATTTTTGTCACGACTCTAAAAAACTAAATTCGAGACACATTTTGCTGCCAAATGCAGATACACTGTTGTTTGTTGGAGCGAACATTCAATCATATAATGAAAGCACACATTTACCTTGTGAAATGTCTTCCTCTGAGGCCTCAGTGAAGCGATACAACAGGTCGTGCCATTGCCGACATAATTTATATGGCTGATGTCTTGGTTTTAACTGCAATTCTGCACAAAACATCACACAGTTAGTGCTATAAAGCAGATGTTCCTTTCAGCTTAATGTGAAGTGTCTTACCCAGCAATGGAGAACATAACCAGAAGGCAAAAACATCTTGTATCGCATCAGGAATATTTAAAGCCTCACGCACACTGCGACCCAACTCCTGAACAGTGATACTCCCAAGGCCTTCCACTGTTAAATGCACTGCACTCTCTCCAAACAAATATATGAGCACGTCTTGGGCTGGAAAATATAAAGTAAGAGTAAAGACAGTGGGTCTGACCACATTCAAGATTATGTTATATCAGTGGAAAAGATACAGAACATATATTTCATTTCAATAAACACAATTGGCCTTACCACGAGAAAGTGTTGCAGATGAGGCAACGCTTCCTCTTTGAGACAGATTATCTGAGGAATCTGCTGGAAAATTGACATCATCTCCTTCCATTCCTTATATTCTGTGCAAAAGAGGACATCAAAAATATATGGTCATTTCAAAACTGCTTTTGTCAGACGAGATATGCCTTACAAAACAGAAGTAAAGCATTCCTCCTATTCAAACTGTCGCATTATTGTAGTCTAAACGTTCCTTAATATTAGCGCCACCGCGTGGTGAAAAACAAGAACATAACCAACATTTCGAAAATCCACGAGCAATGGCCTCACCCTCAAGATCCAAGTTATGTATCCTACCAGATTGTTGCTCATCAAACACCTCAGCTGCACTGATACATTATTTGGTACACGAGTGATAAAAAAGACTTCACTGTGTTGATAAACATGTGAGGCCTAGCAAAGCTAGCATGAGCTAACGAAGTTTTATAGAGCAGTCCCATTTCAAACTACTAAACAAAGGACAACAATCAAGTCAGACCACAGACCAGCTCACATATCTGGCCTTTGTGTGGTACATTGCTCGAGATAGGTAAACATGATTTGTTACTGCGTTAACATTTATTGACATACCTTACTTTGGTGGAAGACCTCCCCTCCTTTCTATTTCTATTTACAATCCAAGCAGCTGATCGAGCTAGACTTGTAACCTGCGTTAGCAGCAGTGCTATTGCCACACGCCTTATAAGCTACTCTTTAGTCTAGATAAGTTTAGATATAGTCCTTTGACTCAGTTCCTCCGGACTGTGATTGCTAATAGCTGTTAGCAGTGCTGTTTGGACGTGTGACTCTGCTGTCCAGGGCGTGACTGCCTGTAAAGAGCACATCTGATCTGACACCGGGGTGACTCAAGGATCTAAACATTTACTTTTGATCAATCTGCAAAAGGCAATTATCAAGGTTCGTTTTTCTATTACATACGTGGACGCATCTGATGGACTTCTGCTGTCAATGCTAATGCCTCATGATTTCCTACTAACTAAATATATTTACGTCTGTCAGTTCAATTAGTGATGTGTAATTCCTGTTCTTGTTTCAGGATACATGCAAAAAGTGGACTCACACATGACATACCTTCACACACAGCTTCAGATGAAATAGTACAGTGAGATCCAAACAAAGTCCTGTCTGAGCCCGAGGAGCGCCGCGCGGTTAGGGGTCACGTGACACACACGTCACAGCAGCTGGATTTCACACTTTTCCAGAGGATTATTTTTGTCTTCTTTGGTCAGTGCTGTGGCTGAGGTAAAAGTGATCTACCAATTATTTTCACACCGTTTTGTTGAACCAATGTCCTTGGATTGCCACACTACAAAAAATGTACTATTCACCGTTTATAGCCCTATAATTTAATAATGCATTGTCTACAAATAATAATTGGCACCTGACCTGGCTCTTTTGTGACTGTTTGCAAGGCTAGCAAGTTTAAACGAGATTAACAGCTTTAACAAACGTGTCATAGCAAAGACACACTTGATAGCTTTCCAAGGGTATTACTAACGCTTAATTAGTATGTCTCCATAATCCTTAATCCACCTGAATGAGATGTGTCTGAGGTAGGTATTAGGGAATTATTTGAGGGAAGAACACAGTCAGCTCTGAGAATTTTTATTATTGTTAACTTTAATAAATTGTTAAAATATTTTCGCTCGGATGCATACAGTATTAGAGCTTCCTACGTTACAATAAAATCATTTTCTTTCATTTGCATTGTCTTAACTTTTGACAGAAATGTATGTAAGAATACACTTGAGCAATGTGTCAAGATAGCTCCAAGCACCATTTATAATTTGGTCATTTTACAGCAAGAAAAATATAATAATATAGTAGGCTATTATTTACATTTATTGGATTAACAAAAGATAAAAAATATACAGTATATTTTGTACATTTTGACTAGAATTTCAGAATTTTGATTATTTATCTGTTGGAGTGTAATCATTTGTTCATCAGTTCCTCTGTGTAAAGCTCAAATACAGTGTGTTTCTTGTGTGTTCAGGCATTTTGAGGGCCTGGTGTCTCAGCTCCCTCTTGAACCTGGTTCTTAAGGAGCAGGAACTTCATTACTGGGTCTAGGTACTCCAAGACGGTGTCCTTTACCCCCTTCTCCAGCAGGTACCCCTCTGTCTCTATCTCTGTGTTCTCCTTTCCTACCACTGCCTCCATGGAAGTCTGCAAGAACCGCAAACTCACCAGCACCGATCCCTGAATAAAACAAGATATATAGTAAGTAGTGTAGACACATGAAAAGGTAATTATGTTTGCGCTTTTTAAGTATGGTACCTGTAAGAGGAATGCAGAAAACACACCAGTACCAATAGTATTCATCAGATTCATATAGTAGTTTAGTAAAGCCTCCCTGCAGCCACTTATGTAGATGTTGAGTTCCTCAGTCTCGTAGTCGTAGTTATAGTGGGCTGAATTGTTCATTAGCTGATACTGGATGCATGGCCTTGGAGAACTGGGGTTACAGCAACTGAATGGGACTCCATCTACCAAGTACCGACCATCCACATTGCTTTTGATTCGACTTTGGAGAACAGACAAGACACAAAGGGGTTAAAATGGCAAAGGAAATCGGAAAGAAAATAGGCAGGCTATTTTTAACAGCTTACTCTTTGACTTCCTTTGAGTTGAAATCCAGGTAGCGGTTGCTGATCCATTGCACTTCGAACCAGTCCCTGAAGTCATTGTTTCCGCAACACTGGAACTCCATCTGTAGTCGATCGATATTCTGTTTTTGAAAGCATCGCCCTGGGGTGTCTGTGTCTTTGTAAAAGCGAATGCCGTTTCTTAGGCCCACCTTTAGTGAGGACTCCAGACTGCCCTTCATGGCGTAGCTCATAACAACGGTCAGTAACATAAGGACAGTGAAGAAGCAGGAGATTGCAAAGTAGGGCTTCAAGAAATTCTTCCAGCGAGGAAATCTGCCGGCATCCAGAGCATCTTGGCCAATCTTTCCAGCAAAGTAGTTGATTCCCAAAGAGGCCAGGCCCACGATCATGAGGGTGTTGGGTACAATATGTATGTCGGTGTTGTCCATTACCTAAAGTGATCAGAGCTGTAGTTCAGAACCATAATTTGTTTCTTTTTTTTTTTTCAAGTGCACTTAAAGCTAATGAAAAATGTCATCCATAAAGAGTCATGGACCTAACTCCTTGCACTTTCAGACTCTTTTACAGTAACAAATAGAGCTGAGTCAAGAAAGGAACCTGAAATTATGTATTTGTCCAAAAAAAAAAAAAAAATGGCAGCCACTGGGGCTGCAGTAAGTTAGTTTAAATACCAAACACGGGGTACATTTACATAGCCAGTGAAAATCAGATAAGATAAGTACGATTTTTGTTGTCTGTTTTTACATGCACAAAAGAAATCTAATCATAAGAAAAACCTAGTGACTTGTGTCTGTTCAAATGAAATATAAGATATGACCATAAGCATTTTTTCAGATATTAAGTACACCACCACTAAAGTGACTGCACTGATTGGGTTTCTTGCTGCAGTTTATACATAATAGGAGGCTAAAGGAGTTGAAAGTGGCTGATGGATATTGTTCTCTGCATTTGGCTGACTGTGAGGTTCTTCTGGGAGGTGATGCATTGTGTACTGTTCCTTGGCCAGCTCTGGAGTCTAAACTGACTAATAGTAAATCCATTCAAATGCTAAATAGACTGTGCCTACATAGCACTTATGAGCCAAAGAGCCACTGCATCTCACAGTCTTGTATACATAATTATATATCAAACGTAAGCAGTGTAATTAACCACTCAATAACAAATAGCATAAACAAACAGGGTGGTGTAGGCTACTGAAATCCAATGAAATAATGGGCATTTCAATATACACATATATTTAAGTTAAACAGAAGTTACTACCATTGTCTTATGAAGATCTTAAGGCACAGATTTAGATTAAGTCTAAGGTTATTATTGCTAATCCAAACTGGGTCACGTGAATAATTCTGTGTCAAGGGCAAATTGAATTTCCTTAAAACCATCACCGTAGAAAGTTGTGCATGCTTTTTTAAGTCAATTTGAGCACATTACACAATTAACGGAGTGAACACACATTTGATGTTTGCTATACTTTTTCAATTTAAATGCACTATGTTTAACAATAAAACATTAATCTACTATTTATTTATTTTTACTTTTTAAAAAAAAGGAATTTTGCATTTGACTAAAATTGCCTACTTAATTATTCTTAATCATTCTTAAAGAAAGAGATTTGCTGTCTGTAGTACCTCTCCCCTCCTGCGAAGCTCTGTTTTGAGGATGCACCCCAGGGTGAAGGTCACGGCTCCAGCCACTGTGGCACACCATGAGAGGAGCCACAGTCCCTGGGCCAGCTTCACCCTTTTCTCAAAAGGGAACTTCATCTTCATCACAACCATGATCACTGCAGTCAGGGAGTCCGAGTCTCAGGGGGAAAAGGGGAAGGAGAGCAACAACAAACGAAGAGGCAGCTTAACCCCCTGTCTGAAAATATAGAGTCATAAACTAAAATACATAAATGAATCATTATTTAACTTGACATTAAGAAGAATGTGATTACGTAAAATTGGTATAGCTAAGCAACATTTGAAGCATACAATACTTTCTAAAATAAATAGACATGGAATTAATAAGAATTACAAGTGTCTATAATCTTTAATTCTATAAATCTACAATTGTACTACTATTTTATTGATTACCTTAATTGCTTCTCCCCAAAAAATGCTGAAATAGATGTGTTATTCCCAGCACCCACTGTACACCTTCCAGAGGGCCGTACAGTGGATTTGGTGAACTTGGCTGGGGTGCACATCTTACAGCTAATGCCTTCCTATCCTATTAAACAGGTCTGATCAATCCAGGCCAATGACTGCTCAGCAGCCATCACCCCCTCATGCACGCACAGATAGGACAAACCTAATTAAAACTGACATGTAGATGCTCAGGTATGGGAGAGAATAGTCTTCATGTGACTAAAAAAATGGCACGTGTTATTTTGATGCCTATCATACCAAGGTTTTTAAGTATGATATATACTTAAAACTACATTTGTGCTTTTGAAAGGAAGGACAAACTTAGATATTTCATTGTTTATTAGTTTATTAAACTATGCGACTACAACTTAAATTTTAGCCAAGAATTCTCTAAGCCATATTTATTAAGTACAGAGAGACAAAAATGTGAATTTACCAATTAGAAGTAATTATTGATTATTCCACACTAAAGAAAGTACACCTGCATGAGAAAGACAAGGGGAAATAGTGACAATACAATACAATACAATAGGCAAAATATATAACTACTTTACAATATATACCACTAACTACTTATATTGGGTATTAGCTAATCATATTTTAACACTCGCTGTTTAAGGGTAAATAATATACGTTTTAATGCCCAAAAATATTGTTTCTGTGTATCCATCCATATATACATATATTGTTACATAACCTACATTTTATTAATCACATTCACTTTGGACTACTAGGTCCCACTGTTAGAGCTTTGTCCGTTCCCCTTTGAGTAACTCCCCTGGCACTGCCTCTGACCAGCCGTGTTCTGCTTCACTGTGCTGTGTTTCAGATATAAGGTTGTTCAGAATGCGCTCGGCTGACTGCAAATTGGACATGGCAGTATCCATCTCAGAAACACTGCTGTCCACCTGCCTCTCATGTGCTGTGCCCCTGCTGCTTTTCAGGTGATGGAGGAACTCATTATCTAAGTCATGCACTTCTCCTGAGTGGTGCAGGTCCGTCATGGCCTCTGTGCCGTGGAGCTCCTTGGAGTGACGGGCCATAGGGATCTCCTCCAAACTCGCTGACCGGACAAGAACAGCAGACCCTAAACTTGGACTTGTGGTGATCCTGTAAGAGCTTTGACAGGTCACTATGTTGGAGAGATTAGTTTGTGTCAGAGGGAGAATTTCATTGTGGACTGTAAACTGCAGGTGAGGTATAGTCGAAGGACGTGATGAATTTGGTTGAAATATCTCTTCCCTTTCTAGCTCATTGGCTTTATCTTCATCACCCTCTCTGTGTCTCCATGCCTGGCCTCTGTTCAAACCTGACAGCACAAATCTTGGTGTTTCCTCACCAATTTCTGACCAATCAGATTCCTCCTCCTCTGGGACTGACCCCAAAGGCTGTTCCTGTCCTACAATTTTGTCTTTAGCGTAGTTCAGACTGTCCATGAACTGAGCTGGAGGAGGGGCAACGGGGGGAACAACCGGGTCAGCACCTGAATGACCATGATGTTCTGTTGTCTGCTAAAAAAAAAGACATAACGGCAGATGAAAACATCTTAAAGGTGCGCTATGTAACTTTTCCATAGGAGGGTATGTCACCTACTGGTCTCCATGGAGAGGTTATACTTTGCCAAGAATGTTTACAGTATGGCACTATCATTTATTCAATTCAGTTTTTACTGCTCAAAAAATACACTGAAAGATAGCATTGTTAAAATGAGCCTCTCCACAGATCTGACCAATAACTTGGCCTGGTGGCGTCACCTGCTTGTCTTTCTCTATGGAGATAGACAAGTTTATTGCTATATTGGAACATTGTAGATAAAGCCATAACAAATCTAAGGAGACAAGTAGATGATGAACCCGTGTCAAGATATGAGTGAGGGGGGATCTTACGTTGCTTGTGTCCACAGTGTTGACAAACTTTGCATCAGCCAGTCGTTCTGTTAAAGCTGAAATGCGCTTGTTTAGCCTTTCACGCTCCCCTTCCATACTCTGAGCCTGTTTTAAAGAAAGTTACTTTGAACTTTTTCACTTATTGCAATGGTGAATATAAAAGTCTGTGTGATTTACCACCAAATGAAGTTTATGCTCTAGCAGGTTATTAGTTTGTTGTGCTGAAGAGCAGTTGTCATGTAATCTAAATAAAATACATACAAAAGTTTGTTTTATTGTAGGTCTGACAATGACAATTTTATTTTCTATATTTGCATTTACCTTTTAAACCTCTCAGTGAGGTTACTGAGCTCCAAGCGTGTCTTCTGAAGCTCTGCCTCCAAACAGTGGCGACTGCTGGTGAACTCTTCTCCCAAGCACTCCACTCTCACCGCTGTTTTCAACAGACTTTGCTGCAGCCCATCATTCTGTTCATGCAGTATTCTGTTGGATTTTAGATTTGAACAAATCATTACAATATGATTACGCTCTTTAACATCTATTCCTCTGACTATTAATTGGCCATTTAGATTTTTTAACTACAGCTCCAACTCCAACTCACATTATTCGGCCCATGCCATCTGCACTTTCCTGTAATGAGCAAAAAATAAAAAAATGTTTAAAATGTTAGTAAAATTAAAACTAAACTATGAATTTATATTTGGTAATTAATAGTTATTCAAATCAGTGCACTCCAAATCAGTACATAAACTGACATTAGTAGAATTTATTGATACCTTGTTGGAAAGTTAAATAAAGTTAATTAGTCTTTAATTAAGTTAGCATGCAACATCGACTGGTACCATACTTTTCAATAAACCACAGTTGTTATGTTATGTCATACTTTATGTAATGGGTTTCTGAAGCTTGTCTGTTCCTCGTCCTGACTGGATGCACTGGCAGGTCTAGTAGAATTTCTGAGGGACTCCAGAGTCTTCTCTGCTGGTTTTCCATGGTGGGTGGAGCCAGTGTGACACTGGTTTGTTTTGGAATGGATCTGGGGGGATTCAGGACCACAGTGGTCATCGAGGTGTTTCTGGTGGTACGCATTATCTTCATAATGATGATCTCCATAATGATTAGGGCGCTCACTGTGATGGTCTCCATGGTGATGTGGCTCATTGTGATTGTCTCCATGGTGATGATGATGATGATGGGGCTGACTGTGCTGGTCTCCATGGTGATGGTGATGGGGTTCACTGTGATGGTCTCCATGGTGATGGTGATGGGGTTCACTGTGATGGTCTCCATGGTGATGGTGCTCACTGTGATGGTCTCCATGGTGATGGTGCTCAGCATGATGGTCTCCATGGTGATGGTGTTCATTGTGATAATCTCCATGATGATGGTGATGAGGTTCACTGTGATAGTCTCCATGGTGATGGTGCTCAGCATGATGGTCTCCATGCCGATGAGCCTCACTCTGATGATCTCCATGTTGATAGTGATGGGGTTCAGTATTATGGTCTCCATGGTGATGGGGCTCACTGTGATGGTCTCCATGGTGATGGTGCGGCTCACTGTGATGGTCTCCATGGCAATGGGGCTCACTGTGATGTTCTCCATGGTGATGGTCTCCATGGTGGTGGGGCTCAGTGTGATGGTCTCGATGGTGATGGTGCGGCTCACTGTGATGGTCTCCATGGCAATGGGGCTCACTGTGATGTTCTCCATGGTGATGGTGCTCAGTGTGATGGTCTCTATGGTGATGGGACTCACGATGATGGTCCTCATGGTGATGGTGAGACTCACTGTGACAGTCTCCATGGTAACGAGGTACACTGTGATGATCTCCATGGCGATGGTGCTCAGTATGATGGTCTCCATGGTGATGGGGCTCACTGTGTTGGCCCCCATGGTGCTGGTGAGGCTCACTGTGATTGTCCCCTTTGCGATGGGACTCATGGTGGTGATGGGCGTGGGGTCCATGGTGGTGTTTATTGCCATGGTGATGTAGAGACTCATTTTGGTGGTAAAGATGCTGATCGTGCCCATGTTCTTTTTTATATTGTTTTCTCTGGTGAGATCCATGGTAGTGGTCACTCTGGGGCCGATGTTCTTGGTGTTTCTGATGGTTATGGCCATGGGTGTGACAGTGCTCTTCATGTTGAAGCTCTTGCTCTTTGTGCTGATAGTCAGGGCTGAGATGATCTCTATGGTGATATTTGGTAGCATTTCCTTTGCTGTAATCTCTAGCTTCACTCTGGTGTCTGTTGTGAGTGGGTGATGTTGAACGTTCTTTTAAGTGACTGTGACTAGGATACTCTCTATACTCACTATGACATGATTTATGTTTGGAAACACTGTGCCCATGCTCAGGTGTACCATAGTCTTTATAACGATAAGATGTGTCACGATGATGGTGGTGTGTATGGTACCGACTAGTTTTGTGACGGTCATTGTGGTAGTAAGTAGGACTGTGGTGATGTCTATAGTTATGGTAATAATGGTAATCTTTGTCATTACTTGGACTGCGATACCGGTGAGGATGTCGATGATAATGGTGCTTTTCTGATGGTGAGCAGGAGCGATGACAATCCGACCATGAATGATGCCGCTTAAAACTGCGTCGTGTCTTGCGATCTGGTGACCCTACTGAATGGTGACTGTAGTGTCTTTGGTGAGAGTGTGAATGCTTACTGCTGCTTTGTGAGTGTTTGTCAGAGCTAGCTGAATCTGCACTCCCTGGCAAATTTGTTGCTCGTTCTTGCTTCATTTTGCTATGTTCAGGCTTCGTAGATCTTGCTGATGCCTGTCCTGGACTGCGAGATCTTTGCACGTTTGTCACTCCAAGAGTTGAGAGTCTCATTGGACTAAGCACCTGCCGAGTGATCTCATTCAGAAATGCAGAGAATTGAATTTTTTCCTTCACTATGTTTTTTCTGACTTCATTTTTTCTCTTGTCTTGTTCTGCTTCATCTTGTGGTTCCTTTTGCTTTGGTCTTGCAAGGGTCTCCATTGATTTAGTTTTGCGGACACTTCCATCTTGTACAATCTTATGTTTGCCTTGGCTAGAACCAGGAGTTGAGCCTTGTTTTTGATTTCTGTCCGCATATTCGCCCCTCTCCAGTAACGGGGCAGTGTCGTCACATTCATCAAAATATCTGTTTTTCCTGGAGATGTCCGTGCATGAGCGGGAATGCTGAGGTTTGACGCGTGGATATGAACTTTCACTGTCACTGTCAGATGAAGAGCTGGAGGAGGAAGAGGATGTTGTAGACGAGGAGGAGGATGAAGAGGATGACGAAAATGAGGAAGAAGTAGTAGCGGAAGCTGATGATGATGATGTTATGGAGGTACTTGAGGTAGAAAAACTGTGATGGTTTCGCTTGTGAAAATGGGAGTGGTGATGCCGGTTGTCACGGGAAAGGTCATTAAAAACGCTATCCTCTGTGGTTGAATGGGTACTGTGCAAAAAACATTAACAAAACACATGTCAAAACATACATTTATCTGACAAATCTCTAAAGACAACATGAAAAATACTTACTCATGGCTGTCATTATCATCCGAGTGTTTGCAGTAATGATTTAGATTTTTTATTTGGGGAGATTTTTCGGTCTTCTGACCTTTGATCATTTTCATATTGTGTTGGGTTGGTTTGGAATGTTTCTCCATCTTCCTCTGATTGGGCTGATGTCTTTAGAGTGCAAAAAAATAAACTATTACATCAGGAAGGCTCATAGTGCCAAATTGCACAGTATTGCACAACCAGTGTTGGGAAGAATATCGAATATCTGCATATTTTGTATTCCGTTACATGGTCCAATCAGATTACTGTATTCAGAATACTTAGACATTGAGTTGCATTATGTTATAGTGTATAACACAACATAAGGTTAAAACAGCTTTATGTTTGTTTTGCATTTATTTATCACCAATTACAGAAGAAAAAACTGCACATGCACTCACGAGATCAGTGTTTTCTAACAGTACTGTGCGGCCAAAATTACATGACCACGTACGGCAAAGTATTCCTTTGATTTTATGAAAGTAACTGTATTCTGAGTACTTCACAACACTGTGCAAAACAATAATACAAAAAAATTGTCACTTAGTTAAAAAGTCAAGTGTACTTACATTTAAAAGATGTCGCTGATGTGAGAGAGGCGTTCATTCATATTATGTTGCAGACACCACTGATTATCTGTTGCTGCTCTTCCTTTTAAACTGTACTGGGAAACCACCAATGAAACTCACGCACACTTATCGATATCTGCTCAATAGATCATTCAATGTCACAGGCAGCAGCAGTTACAGTAGCATACAGTAGCATTTGCATTCTATTGATTTTACAAACTACAAAGAAATGCCCAGCACCATCTTTGCTTGAACCATAAGATAGATGTAGTTTAGACATACATGTACTGCAGTGAGAATGACAGATGTTTCAGAACTATTGTGCTTTCTGTAAAGCCAAAGAGAAATTGCCATTTGTCTTCCTGATGAAATCTTAGTTTGTAGCCTTCATAATTCATTTCTAAATACCAATGAACGTAAAAACATGCAAAAGACGTCATGGGGAAACCTTGTCCAATATGGCAGTGAATTTCTGTTAAATGCCAGTCATTATTGACTGGAGTGCCCCTATTATGTCAGAGCAATGGTCATTCTAATAACTCACAGGCAATGGGTACATTGAATCCCAATTTAGTGACAAAAACAATTACACATCTAAATAATGCATGCCAAAGAGAAACAACACTTTAAATAATCCTTATACAGCATATTAGTTTTGTCTTTCTGTAGCATACAGATGTTCTTTCAATCAGATATTTTACAATGTGTGATTGCTTTTGCCTTGGGCTAATTTCCCTGCATCAATGTGAAACCCCAGAGAGCCAATGTCATCCGTAACAACTCTGGCAAGTTCAGTGGAAACGCAGACTATGGCATGGCAGCCCGTCACATGCAAGTGGTGACCCATGACAGTGGAAGATCGTCAGTATTACCATGATTTCCCACAGTGTGAGGTTACATAATCAAAAAGAGATACATTTTCAATGCCTAAGGACTATTATGGGCTTAGAATTCTTAATTAGTCCTGTAGAAAAAAGATTCAGTCATCTATAATCCTTTATTGATGTGCTAATTTAATGTACTGTTTGCCAATACTGTTTGCTCATTTTTTTTGCTAGTTTATTGTAGTTTGTTTTTTTAATTTCTTAAACATAAATATTAAATGTCTTTTAAAAATAAAAATAATATCTTATACCCAAATAGTCAAAATACTAAATCACAAATAATATTTTTTGCAATTTAATGTACAGTTGAAGAAATGCAGCAGAAAAAATACATTTACATTTGTATCCTATTTAAAAGGATTCCAATCAATTTCCATAACATCAGTTTGTATACTAATTATCATTAAGCCACCAAAAATGCACACTGCTTTGTGTCACCCATCTGATTATAAATGTCAAAATGTAACTCGTCAAACATATACAAAGTTGTTTCAGTTGTGTTGGTCCACCAACATCTACTGTTATCAGATCTGTTTGCTGGAATTGAAAAAAATAAATACCCACCACTCATTTTAAATCTGTAATCCAAGTAAAAATAAAGTCTCCAGCTTTTGTGTTATACCACAGTCAGGCAGCGTTGTTTCCATACTGGAGAAGTCCAAAATCTCTTTCCATTCAATATGATTAATTAGCTCCCTCTGTTGGACCAACTAGGTTAAAAGTCAAATTTGCACAGTCTACACAATTTTAGGTTGTGTAAAGTAATCAATGCTTGTTTTCAGTATTTCCCTAC
>KN484772.1:145012-163457 GCA_000787095.1 Periophthalmodon schlosseri
GTTTCAGGTATCCCCTCCCGGGTGGTGGGGTTAAGAAGAGGATCTAAATTTGGGTCTGAACCAGCTGAGGCCCGTCCGAGTTTAGCCATGATGATGATCAAAGTGAAAAATCCCAGAACTCCAACCAAAAGAAACATGAACATCCGCTGCTTCCACGTCAGACTTGTACGTTTCCCTCCAGTACGGTTCCTGAGAGAGAAAGAATAATTAATAGTCATGTTCAGAAATACCTGGTGACATTTTTATATATCCATTATATCCATTACTAACTTGAGAACTTGTGCAAACCAGCTCAGAGCCGGTCTCCGTCTGTACTTGTCATCATCAAAGTCAATCTGTGTGACAGAGCTGTGGCCAGTGTCTCGTGTGTCATAGACCTTTCTTGGTGATGAAGCTAAAACAATATCAAAACATCTGATATAATTATGGCATTACAGCAGGTCATGTGATGATAAAAGGAGCATGAAACAGTCCATTACCTGCATGTATTGTGAGGGTATCATTAATACTGGCTGTATTAAAGTTTACTACGGTGTGCTCTTGAATAGTTGGTTCTCCATTTTTCCGAGCAGTTCCAAGTTCTTCCTGCACTGTGGCAGAAATAGTATTTGTTGGAGGGCTAAGACTGGTGTTATAGGAATGACTTGGATAAGCTTCATTTTGTTCCCGAGCTGTGGCACATAGACAAAACAAAAACCCATAAATATTTAATCAAACAAGAAGAATCAAGAATTTATATTTGAATTAACACTTAACCTTTAAACTCACCATCAAATGTTGACCAATCATTATAATCGGTTACATCAGGAGCTTTGGTTTCTTCCAGGTCCACAAGGGGCTCTTCAATCTGTCAGAAGTTCCAGTTTACGTAAATAAATGTCCAATTTAAATATTTAACAGAGATGTAACAAAATCTTACCAGAGGGAGACCTAAACCTGCTCTAGCCCAGTTAACAGATGATAGCTGTTCTTTCAACACATCTGCAATAGGACTGGCCAGGTTAGACGGGGGAAATACTGGACCCTGACAGGAGGGACACTGGTATCCTGCTGGAGCCGTGTGGAGAGGCAACCGGGAGGCCAGATTATTGAGACAGGCCCAATGGAATACATCTGTGAGGGGAAAAAAAGATAGTTAATCACAGTAATTTATACTTGTTACAGTTCTGCTAAACAAGTCTTCTATAGAACCATACATTTAAAAAGGTAAAGAGAAGGTATAGAAATCTGTGTGATTTTACTCACCATAGCAAACCAGTCTGACGGTGTCTTGATCGGCCAATGGGGTATCACAAAGAGAACAGTTTGGATTGTAGTCGCTGTCTTGAAGCCATTGCAGATATGACTGAACTATACACTGTAGAAAAAATATTTACGCATTATATCTTCTAGAGAAGTTTTTACTGTTTTGTTTTTTTTTTTTTAAATCCATTAGCACACAAACCTTGTTATGGTTTGACACCAGGCAATGTTCACACACATTTACTCGGTGCTCAAAGCAAAATAAGTTGGTCACTTTCCTCT
Source organism: Periophthalmodon schlosseri (assembly GCA_000787095.1). NCBI lineage: Eukaryota > Metazoa > Chordata > Actinopteri > Gobiiformes > Gobiidae > Periophthalmodon > Periophthalmodon schlosseri. The sequence continues at coordinate 146,537 of KN484772.1, forward strand.
TTGGACACTTGCAGAGCCCCATAGCGAATTATACTGCGATAAGAACAAAAGCAATCAGTGGTTTTAATAGATTTTTGTCATGTGACCAGGTAGCGTTCAGATGTACTGCTGTGACATGTTTCGCAATTGTCAGCTGTTAAGAGCCCATCCTGTACTGTGAGATGCCAGGAGCACTATGGACTATATGTGAGACATTTTAACAGATGTATTATCAGAACTGTATGTACGCCAGGGTCTTGAATGCTTCTGCTTATTTGCTTAATTGCCCTTTTCATGTTTATATCGATGTCTTTCAACTGGCTATATAGCTTATACTCTTTGACAGGCTTCATTTATAGAAAACAAACACTCATTATGACAATGATACAGTAGCTTTACAAGAAACTGTAGCATGTAAGGTAATACTAGCCTTTAGTATGAAGCACCTTAAAAACGTAAATACAATACCTCTAATGTGTAACAAAGACTTCAGTTGAGACCGGTACGTCCCAGAGTTTTTTCCACCGCTGTCATTTGTGCGTATTAGTTTAACATTTCAGATCGGAGTGTAGTGTAGAGGCAGTCACCAGCAGTAATGTTAGCACTTAGCCTTAGCCGCCCCTTTCCTGCTTCTGTTTTTGTGCCACGTCTCTTCCGCTTTCTCTTCCTCGTGCATTTCTGACGCAAACACTCGCGCCATCTACTGGTGCTTGTGATATCATGCAGGGTTTGTAATGAATCTACAAATGAATGAAGTCTTCCTTGATTTTGACATAAGAAAGGCAGCGTGACGTTCGTATTTTGAAAGATGCAAATTATTACATTATTTTTGCATAGGATGAGCACCTGTCCCTCTTTAGCTTGTCCTGTGTAGCCATTTTGGCCCCTGTCCCTTATCCCACTTGTTTTGAGAATGTCACACTTTTTCACTGATGACACATGAATTTCATAAAATGTCAGATTTTTCTCCTCGTGAATAAATCTTGTAGTGTAGGTGTATTGGCATTCAGGGTTGTCTTGGCACCTATTCCTATTCCAATCTCTCTGTGTGTTACAATTGATAAAAAAAAAAAAAACAAAAAAAAAAAAACAAAAACAGAAAATCATATGATTTTGATGGTTATTGTTACAGTTATTGCCTATTGTAACAGTTATTACCTCTGAGCTTGCATTTCTTCCCCTCTATGTCCCACCATATTATCCAACATGTCCCTCTTTTTCGATTATTTGAGGCCTTTATTCTAATTGTCAATGAATCTACAAATGAATGAAGCCTATCTTGATCTTGACAGGTATTTCGACATACATTGACATTAAGACATTACATTTGCTGCTTGTTGTTGATTTTTTTTATTTTTTTTTATTTTTTTTATTTTTTTTTTAGTAACAGTAGTCGCAGTACATGTGTTTGGTCAGCAGATGGCGCACAAAACTGGACATAAAGTACATTGAAGTAGTAAAGGGAATATCTGCTCAATAGGGCCTTAATTTCTCTACTTTGTTTATTGATGACATTACGACATTAGCCCTTTAATAAACCATCTAATAAAATAAATATGAAACAATACAGGCAAGATTTGACTATGCATCTGTAGACAAGAGGTGCAGTACAAAAATATGAATGGAGGAGCAGAGAAGAAATTGCATAAGGTTTTCTGTTATGAAGGTGTGAGTTGTCTCTATATTTAATATTGTATGAACAGTCCTGTATTGTTCACTGTATGAGCAAAACTGAATGAGTCTGTTGGAGAATGAGCTGTCCATCAGGATTGCCCTTGATGGAATGCAGTTTTTCCAGTGCCCTCCTGTCCCTCCTATCCCTCAGACCCACCTGTCACGAACTTTTTTTAGTGCACATCCAATCACCTGTCCAACTCTCAGTTTAGTCAGGATTTAGTCTTGGTTTAGAACATTTTTAGACCTTTGATTTGTAGTCTTGCTTGCATGGACCAGGGAACTTGGAAAACCATTTTTTAGATGGTATTTGGTGTTGAAGGTTTTATAATATTAGACGTTAATCAGTAAAAAGTGCATTCAGTATATTTACCTAAGCTGAATCTATTGAAAACATATTGTCAAGTTTGTAACCCTAGGCCTGTGACACTGTTATGAACATATCCAATAGTTTGCTGGAGTGGACATTGTCATTCTGGTCATACAGTACCATCAGTGTGCCATTAAAACAAGTCAGAGCCATTTCTAACCCTAAGTGATAATGACATCATTGTGTGCATGTCTCTGCATGCTCATCTATAATAATGCACTGCTCTGTCTTTACTGCACATGTGAGCTGCTGGTGAGGGTAAACGACCATGGACATATTTGAAAATGAGGGTACAGATTTTTCCCTTCACAGTTCATTGCACATATGAATTGGCCACAGAGAGGAGTAATGGGACCAAAATGAGAAAATAAAACGCAAAAGCCCACAATCCAAGAGGTCCAATGAGGGAGGGGAATGGACTGTATTTCATTGTATAACATTTTATGTGTTGAAAATGACAAGTCTTTTAATGTAGCGCTGAGGAGTAAAATCTTCCATTACAGACCCATACAGATTGTCTACTGCCATAATCTCCAGTACAGTCATATACACTTTATATCGCTATTTCTTTAACTAAGCAAATGTGTAACTATTTCTGTCTTTATACAGAAATACTCTACTCTAGAACTTTTTCTTACTGTGAAATAGCCTTCATTAAAATAAATTAACTTTTTTCTTTTCGCAAGCAGAAAATCTGAATATGTAAAGCAAATGAACTTGCAGCGTCCTTTGAGACACACATATAAATCACTGTCAGAGGGTATGAGGACACGAGGAAAGGGCACACGAAATGCAGTGGAGCTATCAGATGTAGAGACAAATGACAGAGACACTGGAGGACGAATCAGACCCGCAGCTGTGAGGCGGCTCGGGGAGGGGGAGGTCCACTGATTGATTGAGTCTGGCGTTATTGATCAGCTATCAGCTCCATCTGCGCAGGGAAGCGTTAACATTCAGGTATTGGCCTGTGCAATGAATCAGAGAGCCAAGTATTACAGTACAGGTGCACCAGTGGGGGGTAAACACATATTACATATTAAGTTCAGGGGTAAATGCTGTGGCCATTAAGATCATTAATAAAGGTGCACGAAATTTTCTCCAAGGAGATGTTTTTGCTTTACCTAAAATGTTCCAGACTATGGCATTAAACTTATTTATCATGTATATTACACAATTTCAGGCTGACAAATACCTTGAAAAACATGCATTCTTACAGTGGGTGGGTCACCTCGCCACAGATCTGACCTGTAACTTAGCCTGGTACCTGTCTCCACGGCTATAGATGGGTTGAATGCCATACTGTGGAACATTCCTAGCAAAGCAAAAATATCTCCATGATGGCAAGCAGGTAGCGGCTCCGTCACTAGAAAATGTACACCGTTCTCTCACTCTATTAATTATTATATTATATGCATGATGTTTTGACTGAAATCCTAAGCCACACCAAAGGGAACGTGCTGACAATAAATAAATAATAATGTTTAAATGAAATGGAGGGTCTTGGGTCGTTGTGTCTGTGTACACCATCACTACAGGGCAACCTGACTGGTTTCTGAGGAAGAGGAAACAGAAGAGAAGCTGCAAACTTGGTCTGGGAATCAAATTCTTAGCAGACAAGAATGCTAACCAGTCAGCCACTTATCATCGTATTCACCCAAAAAATGTAAACATAAATGACTGTTACATAAACTGCATGCTGGTCACCCACCTATACCCATAAGAATGGTGATATATTAAGCAATGTAAATGAAAGTGAATTACAGATTTCATAGTTTGGTTGTGGTGTCAAAAATCATGAACAATCATGCTACTTCTCACATTATTTCTCTAAAATGAATAGTATTGTGGCATTCCTAGATATGACTGATGTAATTATCAAGTTCATCAGACACAACAAGACATGCCATGACCCTGTGACTGTTCATATCTGTGCTTCCTCTTGTTTGTGTAAATGCTGCCAATGGAGTAGAATCAGATCTGCTCTCATAAGCACATGGGCTCATTTGAAATGTATTTAACACGCAGACACTGTGGCTGTATCAGGACAGTGGCATAGAAATCCATCAGGGCCATGCTCCCAATGAAATGGAATTGACTGATTGATTTATGTATGTGGATTGAAGGGCAAAGAGGGGGACAAAAGCAGGGGCTGAGGGAGGAAGGGGGGGCAGGTCAGGGGAGGGGCGAGGAAGGCATACACACTATCGAATCAGACAGAGACAAATGGAGTGAGAGAGACAGGGCGAAAGAAATTCAGACAAATACGTGCTGACCCCAACCCTTTTCCAGCTGATCAATATGAGGAAATACAGCTGTGTACAGTAGTGTGCAGTGGTGGTATGAAGGAGCGTCCCATGCCACTCATAATAAACATCCCAAACAGTGACAGAGACTGGACTCCTCTCTCCGGCCTCCTAACCTTTGCACAAGCCCCGATTTAATTTTCCAGCCATAATCCTATAAAACTCAGAGAGGTCTAGAGCACTTAGAGGGGCCGCTGTGTCACAGCAACAAGACTGGACAAGAGCAGTACACTAACTCAAGCCTCAATGTACTTAGACTATAGGCATGGGCAAAGTTTGCATGTAAACGTCCATTATTATCAGCCAAAATCAACTTTTATTAGCCTTTAAACATGTTTAAACATTATAATAGTGTTCCCTCATTATTAGCTTACTCAGAGTTTTATTTAGATTTTTACAGATATATATAGTGATAGGAAAAATACTTGGAAATGGAACATGGGAAGAAAATTTATTTTCTAACATATTCCATTAGAGTCTTTATCAGAGTCTTTATATGTGTTGTACCATTTGCTCTGCATTTATTTATGATTATGATTAGAGAAAGAAACATTTCACATGCACTCATCACAAGAGCGATGTTTTGTATTTTTCTCCCTCATCCCGTACTAACTTTTAAGGATAACTTACATGTTAAAGTACTGCTATATATTACTTTGATTTTGGGAAAGTAACTGTATTCTGAATACCACCAAATGAAAGAGTAACTGTACTGGAATACAGTTACTCAAAGTTAGTATTCTGAATACATCCTGTTTTTGGTACAGGATGTATTTAGTTACTTCCCAACACTGGTTGTTTATGCTGTTCTTTATGGCAACCACCACTGTAAGCTGTATGCTTGCAAACTGAGCTGAATAAAAACAACAATACTTTAACATAACTATTCCCCCTCTGCTACATATTGTTCCATCTCAGTTTATCATGCTGCATATAACTGCATATAACTAGCACAAATGTTCACTACTTCTTTGTATCATTCCAGGTTTCTTTAAAATGTTTCCTGGGGCAATTATGAAGAAGACCCAGCAGAGCGTTATTCAAATGCACATCGACCCGTTGTTCAGTTACCCGAGTCTTTGCCGTGACAGATGCCTCCTCTAGAAATGGAAAAACAGGCATGAGCCTGTGTCCTTCTGTGAGACCAGGACTGGACCTGCAGCAGACAGCGAGGCTCCATCTGTGCAGGAGGAGGTCAAACACCAGTCTGTGTGGAGGTGTGGAGAGAGGGATCAGCCAATACATGACACCTGAACTGTCTCTGCAGCTTTACATGTGATTATTCAAGTCACAGTATAATCACAAGTTCAAAATATAATAATAATAATAAATATTTAAATTCGATTTAAAAATATAACCCATTTAAAGTATATTTTTGTGCCACTAGCTGTTTATGCTGGTCACATATTTACTGTTTTTCTGCTTTTGCACATGTTTTCCAATGTTGCTCTAAACTACAAATATCAAATTAAGTAAACTAACTAACTAAACTATTAAAAGGGCTGTCACTGTTACTTTAAACACACCATAATAACCACTGCTCCAGTTTGTGGGAGTCTAGTGTTATGTAATCGCATCAACACTTTCCCAACTTGAACAATGGGACAATAGTGATCAGGCTGTCACCACTGAAAGTGCCCCAGGCTTTTAGTGTTTGGTCAAATTATCACAGACCAACAACTAAAAAACAGCAGGAGCCCTCAAAACCATCATGTTTGCTGGCCAGTAAGTGATGCTGTCAGCACTTTGCTGTTTGGGTGGCAGATCTCTGGAGAGTGCATGCCTGATGTACTTTGGAAAAATGGGATGTTGAGATATTGTAGTTCATGCCAAAATATATTTGTAAACCATCAATCGTCTAAATTCTCAGTCAAAATGAAAAGAACACTCTTAGAAACTCTTGTGTGAAGTACAAAATGCATAGTCCAAACCAGTTTATATCAAATAAGATTCCTAATAGTTACTGTCATGTGACATAAAGTACCTTTTTCTCAAGTGGTCCAAGAAATTACTCATATAATAAAGTAAATAAAGTACTGCTCATGTGGTATTTTCAAAGGATAGACCAAAAAAAAAAGATTGTAAAAAGGCAGATTGTTTATTTTTTTCCCCTCAATAATAAATTGGACAGTTTTTATATAGTGGCCTAGATCAAATTTCAGCTTGGACCTGTCGCTGAATCCATAATGATACGTTTATTTGGATATGTGATTAATGAGAAATGGTAAAAGCCGAAAGTAAAATATGTCAACTGGACAAAAAGTTGTAGGAGTGAAGACATTTCGCTGCTCATCAAGGCGCTTCTTCAGTCCTGGTCAGATCACTGGTGGACACTGCCTTATAAGGCACTCTGACCAGAACTGAAGAAGTGGCTTGGATGAGCAGCAAAATGTCTTCACTCCTACAATTTTTGTCCAGTTGACAGATTTTACTTTTGGCTTTTACTATGGATCAGACCTGGACGACTGAGGGATTACACAGACATTAACGATAAATGTCATTAGATCAGATGTCAAAAGATACCTGAAGGCAAATATTTGAAATTCCCAGTAATGAATATAGTCTTCAAATCAAAAATTCAGAAAAGGAGTGGATAGAAGCAAACGCTTATTTGCCCCCACCCCCTTTTACAATGCCATTATAGCAGTAATCAGTAAAGACAAAAGAAAACATGTGAAGGAGTGGTGCAAGAAACAACATAAAGCTTTTGTCACTTGGACTTGCTCACTGTGAGAAGAGTAACCAAAACACTGTAAATGATATAACTCCAGTAGGAGTAAATGTATGCTGTCTGAAAACTACTCAGAGAAATGTAATGTGAGTACTACCCGCACCTCTAGTTACAGTAGTCAAGAGACTGTTTGATCTGGCAGTGCACAAGGCAAAGACATAAATGAACTGTCTGAGGATGATACATTATGCCTGTATCGTGTGGAACTAAGGACGAATAAAAAGAGTGTTTGATGGGGGATGGGCAGATTGGATTCTGCATGATCAGGAATGGCTTTAGATTGTGTGAATGGAAAATGCCATTAATTAGTGAGAAGGAGAAGAACGGACGGTGGTGGATATGATCAGTGTTGGGACTAAATACGAAAAATACGTAGGCCTATTCAATATGGAGTAACTGTATTTTGGTACTCTTTCATTTAGTGTTATTCAGAATACATTTACTATAGGTTCTCAAATTAGATCATGCAATTTAGGCTTCAAACTGCATTAGTGACAAAAACATAAGACAAGGCTCTTGTGGGTGCATGCAATTGTTCCTATTCTAATCAGTGGCAAACTGTTTTAAGCCTAGGTCACTTTTTTACACTATAATGTAATGCAACTTAATGTGAAAGTGTTCTATGTATTCAGAATACAGTGCTCTGATTGGACCATGTAATGCAAATAGATACAAAATCCATTTTAATGCAGCCACCATAATAATCACTGCTTCAGTTTGTGGGGGTCTAGCATTATATAATCGTGTCAACACTTTCGCAACTCTAATAATGGGATAATAGTGATCAGGCTGCCACCAGTGATCGTGCCCCAGGCTTTTAGTATTTGGTCAAATTATCATGGACCAGATATTCACTATTTTGTAACTAAATACATTTTCAAATTATTCTTCCCAACACTTGATATAATGAACAATGAGAACTAGTACTGATAATTGTTGTAATGGATTGTTTTGTACATGATCTGAAATAGACCCTTTTAGTCAGTGAGTTGTGAGTGGCAGATTGCTAAAGCAGTTGAGATCTCCTGGCTGCCTCTATCGCACAGTCCGGTTCATATTATATCCAGCCCATGACTGAACATTATGGCTCACCATCTGTGGCACAAATTAACACACGGCTCTGAACTGCCCACTTTTTACCTATGAGCTCCGATTGGACTTGGCCATTCAATGTCAGAACACAGTTAAAAGCGCTATCAAAAGGCTGTGAAAAACATCTGGTGCTGGGGAGACGTAATGGGCATCCAACCTCCAAAACCTCCTGCAACTCAAACGTCCAGAGGAGTGCTCCATCTGCCAAGAGGGCGTTTTGAAAGCAGGGGTTGACTGATTGAGGTTAAAGATAAAACCAGTTTGAAAGAAAGTTTTGAACTGGGTCAATGTAAATATTTTACTAACATGAGCTTACCCAGGGACTACAGGTGGAAATTAGGACTAGTGTTACAACCTGGTCAATGCATTAAATATTCCAAATCTGATATGCATTATAGCTAATTATATGTTTAATTCAATTTGTTAATTTATTCAGAGAAAATGAGAGAACACGAGTATGGATATACCATTCAAGAGTCAGCTGAGGCACTAGGACTGGTTGTTGTTGAACTGTAGTGGCCCCATTAAAAGTGCTATGTGTGTTTTTATTTGTTTTGCCAATTCAAAGTGTGGGGAAATTAGCGTTATTTATTTTCGGTTTGACAAAGTATGCATGTTTAAAGCTGCACAGTATTTTCTGGTACCTGTCTCCATAGAGATGTTATTACTGGATTGTTTGCCATAAACATATCTATTTCCATGGGGACAAAGCAGATGGCACCTCAAGGCCAAGTGAGAGGTGAGACCCTGTTCACGGTAAGATTGTAAAGTTTTTGAGAAATAAAAACACTTAACGCATAGATATTTAACAGTGGAACATTCTAGGCAAGGTAATATGGAGACGAGCAGGTGGCGTATCCTCAAACGGAAAAGGTACATAGTTCATTTTTAAATTTGAATATAAATCAGTAGAAAGTGGGAAATGTTCTAGTCTTCCAGTCTTCTTTTAACTTTGGCCATCACCTCTGTCATTAGCATTCTTAGATACTGCTTTCTGTATATAGCTATGCAGTTGAATGAATGTACCTGCTGGTGTGAATGTATTGCTGAAAAGACATATGCAGTCTATAGTGAGAATGTGACTCAGTAACCCATGACAACACAGCTGTACTGAAGGAGAGCGTATTTATAGAAAATATTTATTTACCTTCTGATTACTGTAACACAACAAAGAAAAGGAAGAAAGGAATCATTCAAAAGTCATTTACAAAAACACACAAGACATACGCTTTGTCAGATTAAGTCGCACCAAAAGACTGCGTTTCACTTTGATTATGAAAGACCTTTGCTTGAACAAAACCTGAAATTTCAATAACAGCTGTTTAGGCATTATAACAGCAGGCCATTATAACAGCAGGCCTCCAGTATAGGAAAAACAAGTTGTTCATTAGGATAGCAATGACACCATATGAGAGATTAGAATAGCAATAGGTGACAACATTACATCCCTGAAAGCCACTCCAACCAAAAAGTCTTGATTTATTTGCGAGTAAAGATATATATTAATGTGTTTTCTATGTAAATGAAAAAATATAATAAATAAATGAAAAAATGGCTGCGTAGGACAACCAAAAGAGGGCCAGGTGGTCACCCAGTCGACAGGGCAGTACTACATCAGCATAGCATCAGTTACGGACTAAAGCAGTCTGTATTTTTAGCCAAACTTCATGTCAAATAAACTATGCTGCCCTGATCCCATTGTACGTTGTAGTGCAGCTAAATTAACTCACTAACTATAATTTGATTCACTGTTGAGCGCCACCTCTGTAATTTGGCCTGCATCAATGTGATTACTACCACTTCAGATTTAAATTGCTCACTTCATAAAGACGCTACACTGATACCTGCTTCACAACAAATGCCAGGCTGTATAGTCGCTGTACATTAGCTAATTAAATGAAGGATACATTGGGATATAATAGTAAAATGGACAGATAGAACAAAATGCAACTTTAAAAAAATATATCTCGGGGATACTTCAAATCATCGACCTCATATATTTGAGCTAGCTAAAATATCCAAGTTGTTATTGGTTCAAAGCTCACTACCTCAAAAACTGGAGATTCCCCCACTTTGCTTGGTTTATTGTGTTTGGTGGTTGGATAGGCCAGTGTTTCTCAAGCAGGAGTACAGGTACGCAAGCATTTACAAGGCGGTGCTTGAGACAGTTTCAGATTTAAAAAAAAAAAAAAAGTCAAATTGAATAGTATTTGAGTAAAAATGTTCTTTTGTAGTAAATTTTACATCTTTAGGTCCTATTATGCAAAATTGACTCTTGTGAGCTTTAAGCCATGTTATAATACTGTTACCTCATCAAAAACATACCTGGAGTTGTGTTTTGTTTCATTCACACGTTTGAGTAACCCTTTATATTAGTCTGGCTACATCTCCAAAGCTCAAAATGCTCTGTTCCACCTTGTGATGTCATGAAGCGGTAGCTTTCAAGTTAACAGTAGTCTGGCTCCTCTCCAAAGCTCAAAATGCTCTGTTCCACCTTGTGATGTCATGAAGCGGTAGCTTTCAAGTTAACAGCTACCTCTTACCTTTTGTTCAGTAGAGACTGACAATCCCAGGGCTGAAATGATTCTAGTTAAGGTATATGGAGTTTACAATATTATTAAAACTAGAACTAGAAATAATTGACAATATCCTCCTACAGTAAGCATTTATCTGCCTTGTACCCAGGTTAGGGGGTATTCGGAGTGTGGGACAAAAATTGGAAGACACTTGAGACAAAAAAGACTGGGTAACTCTGGGATAGGCTGTCTAGAAGAGTGCTATTGTTCATACCAATTAAATGCAAGTTTTACGTCAGATGCCCATCCTAATACAACTCTGTATTTCCCAGGTGAAACGAGCAGCAGAGATTTGGTTTCTTCTGGTGACATTTCTGGGAATCCTTGAAACATAAGACAAGGTATTAAATTACAAATTGAATATTGACTTTCATATTGAGATTCTAGAAAGTGCTAGAGCTATTTTCATGTTGGTAAGTGTAAATTCAACAAAAATACAGCTTTGTTTTTGATGTTGTTGATGAAAAAGAGATGCATTAAACAAAAAACGAATAATTAGAGTCAGGAGAAAGCAAACACGGCTAAAATAACCCAGTCTATTCCCACGTGTGGCGCTGAGGTCCTGGCGTTAACAAGCAGAGCAGCGTCTCTCTGGAGAAGGGGATTATGTCCGACTCAATCTGCAGGGTTTGTTTGTAGACGTGCGGTCGATCAGTGGAGGAGAGGGCAAGGAAAAAAAGAAAAAAAAAAGATGGGTAACATTTCAGGCTTTCTGATGCCAAAGTCATAAACTGGCCAGACCAATTGGTAGTTTTCAGATTCTGGGATGTGCTAATTAATTACATTGTACTTTGCCATGAAATATTAGATAGGTAAAGTCAGAATTAGCCTATGCCATTGCTATTAGTGACTAGATCCTTGAACTCACTATATTAAAAATAAAAAAGAATATCAGCATTTTAACTATTTTAATTTTAGCTGCCCCCCATCTGTATTAAATATTATTGGCCTATATAAAGCTGTAGTATCTTCTGAAACCCAGCTATTTCACTGCCATTGCAATTTAATCCCAGTCCACATGGATGTAAATAACTGGATATTAACCCTCTTATGTGCTTTACCTCCTTTGTTATATCTGTATGTTGTTTTTCTGTGTGGACAGTAGTGATCCATCACAATTTCTACTTCAATTTTATTTTGTCTTATTAAAAAACAAATTAAAAAAAACCTATCAATATAAATGTTCTGAACATAATCAAGACAAACCTTTAATGAGTGCCACATAAACCCGTCTCCTCACCACAAGCTTTTACTGACAGAGGTCTAAAAAGCCCCAAGCACATCACTGACAATTAGACGATTAAAATTCAATTAATTGCTCTAAACAGCTCCAAAACAAAACAACTGAGTCACTTGATCACAGAAGATTGATATGGGCACTTGATACTTTTTCCATAATGTTATTATCACAGTGGAAATATAAATACTTGAAATATTTCACTATGTTAGGGTTAGGGGTTTTGTGCACTCAACTACATGCTAAAAAGCAATTAAAGCTTCTCTATGTAACTTCTCTGGTGTAGGGTCCGCACCTACTTCATCTCTGGAATGTTAAGCCTTTCCATCTCCATGGAAACAAACAGGTACAACCAGGTCAGATCTGTGGAGAGCCGCTCACAGTAAGTATTAATTTACAAACACTTGCAAATGAATAAATAAAAGGCAGATGAGTTTAACGCCATACTCTATGGCAAATTGATAAAATCTCCATGGAGACAAGCAGGTAGCAGACCCACCAGAAATGTTACATAACCTTTGAGACTTATTTATGTTGTTGAAAATTAGTATCAGTCAGATTACCTGTATTTTAGCATCTGTGGTGACCTACTTTCTTTTACAGTGTGATACTTATGTTTGATAAATGAGCGCTACAACCAGGAAAAGTATACATAAACATTATATGACCCTTAGAATTTAAATCTTATCACTTGATTTGTATTGTATTGTATGTGATTTGCATCTCATTATCAAAACTTTCTCTCACTTATTTTTGCTGATCCCTGATGGTCTGTGGCAAGCCATCAACGTAACTGTTAAAATCTTGGAGAAAACATTATTAAACCATCTGGGCTTGATATTCAGGCTGGTCCATCTGCTAGAAAACTCCACTGCAACTTCCAAAATCTCTGAGATCTCCACTCCCTTCACATTCACCTGGCAGGGTCCCATTTTCATCATCATATCTGAGTTCCTTAGCACAAATAGATGTAATCGTGACAGGCCAAAACATGCAGCTACAGATCAAACATGTGCTCTTAGTTGTATATTGTTGTGATTTGGCTCAATGTGAGAATTATACTCAATACAATAGTGACTCAGTGTCCTTAAAGCCCTTAGGCATTGCACAAAGATGGATTTTAATCAGCCTGCCTCTTTCAATCCCAGTAAATGCCATTTTTATTGGGTATTGATCAGCACACACAGAGCCAAAGTAATATTTGGGGTAAGCAAGTTATGAGAATTATGAAATGGTTTGATTTGGAGCCTCGGAGGTGTGTCTCCAATTTCATCACAGTTAAACCTGATGAGTGTTTGCATTGATTACATTTCAAACAAAGAATGACACAATTTAAACCAAGTCTTCAGAATGCAGGTATTTGTAGTGTGGAAAAGGCAACACAGAATTATTACAAACTGAAAGTAAGTCATAATTGTTGTCAAGATATTGATACTTTGCAGCTGATGTCATCAACATTCCCTGGGGGTGTGATGCTAACTGTAGGCACTGCTTTGTCTGAAGCTCTGTTACTCAAGTTACACTTTAATCTGATCACAATCTGATCAGAAAGAACTGACTGTCACAAGGTAGCTAGCACTAGCCAACAGCTTTTCAGTTAGTAACTCTCACCTTTTTTGATGAACTTCAAACGCTTGTATTGATCACAGGCTGATCACAGGCTCCTAAAAATGTGTTGTTTAAATCCATTTTGTGTTTTCAGACTGCCTTAAAAGGTTTTTGGTTGAGTTTGCTAATGTGTGCATTGTGTCACCGTGGTAACTGCAGAAACATTCCGCCATAGAAATACATGCAGAACACCCCCAGTGTGATGTCACTGCAAAGTCTCAATAGTACACCAGAAATCAGTTTGTATAGTTTTATAATATATTTTTATAGCTGAGACACAAAGCCATAGTACATTACAATGTTAAAATTTGGACTAAAGAAACTCAACTTTCCTGACCTCTGATGTTGCTGTCAAATAACTTTTCAGACCAGGACCCCCAAAATATCCAGCAACCAACTCAGGACCCCCATTGTGAATTGTAATTGACAGTGGAATTCATTTTAAGTGTCAAATCATGTTAATTCAGATGTTTATATATTTCACTATATATTCAGTTAGGTAATAAATGATTGGGAACCACTGCTTTAAAGTATTATATGATATCAAATCTGACTCTTGCAGTGCTGTCTGTTAACCAGCAAATATTAAAAAAAATCCTTGTAAATGTAATCAGAAGCATTGCACAATTAACCATCAATATTTAGTGTTGTTTATGGAGTGCTTTGATACAGCTTGGTTCATGACACACAATAACCCAAACACATACAGAAAAAGAAGTAGGTTTTTCCTATGATTTGACAAATGGTATTTTTCGTCTCCCACAATACGTTGTATAGCCTAGTATAAGATTCAGCAGACTTCAGAGGGCGCATTCAAATATCAATTCATGAAGAAAGATTGACTTCCCCAATTTACACTCAAGGCCATTTCTCATACTTATGTGACAGTTTAAAATCGCAGGTGAAGGTTATGCAGCTGACGCTTTGGCACCATCTTTCAACTGAAATGCAGTTTACTTTATGTTATCTCAATCCTTTCTTCATCGTTTGTTTAAGATAAACTAGATCACTTGAGGTCAGGGTAAGACTGCATATAAAGGTAATGAACAAGGTGAAGTATAAGCTTATTAAAAGGTAAATGGTCACATTTTTATATAGAGCTTTTCCACCTTCAAGGCACTCAAAGCGCTTTATATCAAGGAACCACTCATTCACACACACATTCATACACCAGTGTGCGCAGACACTGGGGATGAGGTGAATTAAGTGTCTTGCCCAAGGACACAATGATAGCATTCATCTGTGGGAGGTGGAATGGCACCGCCACCCTGTGGGTCAGGGGATCTGACCACTTATGTCGAGAGTGGAATTCAAACCGCCAACCTTCAAAGGGGATCTACCACTTATGTCGAGAGTGGAATTCAAACCGCCAACCTTCAGAACAGTGGACAAACACTCTATCAACTGAGCTACTGTTGCCCACTGTTGGCTGTTCGCTGCTAAGTGCTAATACATTTACATTTTAGTGCTGCTCTGTAATAAAAGAGGTGCTGCTAAAACAAACATCAGGCCATAGTGCAGGTCAACAGTGTAGTGGGTTGAGTTATTAGATGTCTGCTTTATCACATTATGTGGCTGTATAAGTCTTGAGTATTATGACATTGTTGCCCTTTGAGTTGAAAAGACAGGTTACAGTAATAACAAGATTATAAAACTTTATTGATTACCTCTGGAGCTCAAATTCATGAAGTAAATTTGACACACATCTCATATAAGCAACGTTATGGCACCAATACTTTCTATATTTTCACCAAAAGAAAGTTTTCAATCAGCTGTGCCCATGATTTTATTTATACAAATGATGAAGTGTGTATAGGCCCACTGTTAAATAGCAAAGTACATGTTCATCAACATTCCCGAAAACAGAATTATGGAGTTATGGTGTTTGAGCTGATGATTTTGGGATGCAAGATCAAATTTACATTCCACTTACACATTTGTCAAACAGAAATAAACTGTAGCGGCTGACACATCAGTCAAGGAAGCACGACTGGTTTTCCCTTTGGAAGCAACACAGTGGTAAACAAGTGATGGACAATATTAAACCCAAGGGGGGAGAGGGAGCGACAGCAGATTTATGCGTGAGTGAACTTCCATCGGGCTGGACCCATCAATTCTGCATCTTTGCCACTGCCTGGAGATGTTTCTGTAACCCCTGTCTTCCTTTCGCACATCCTTTCATCCATTCACTGTTCGCTGCTAAGTGCTGATACATTTACATTTTAGTGCTGCTGTAATAAAAGAGGTGCTGCTAAAGCAAACATCAGTCCAGGCTCGGCCCTTCCCACAGTGCAGGTCAACAGTGTAGCGGTTTGAGTCTCCGTCATTTCATTTCCCCATTTTCACTAACAAGAGAGATCCCCTCATATTAGACTTACACTTTTCATTCTGTCAAGGAAACATTATATAGTATAAAGAGTAACTTACCCCGAGAACTAGCCTGTTTAACAAATGAGCTGTTCAAATTAGGTTTCACTGATTGTAATAAATTATTTTATTGTCCGTGCTATCACAACGTTGCTGCTGTAAAATACCATTATAACCTCACAAAGTCATGTGGAGGAGTCCTATTACAGTGTGTTGACAGCAGCTGTCAATTACAGGTCCAGGTCCCACCTTGACTTTTTCTCATGTCTCACGTTTATCAATATATTTTCATCTAGATTCTAGGGTAGTTACTTTTTGTAGTATGGAGAAAAACATCTTTAAACTCAAAACACAGTATGACTTTACTAAAGTAATTTGCACACAGACACACAAATCAAAAGACAAGACTAAAGGTCATACATGCTGGTCATTCTAGAGATCTTAATCTCCTTTGTCCTATCAGATCTGCTTTGGATGGAAACAACATGGATCAAATTAAGCCAGACAAAAACATTACATAAGAAAATAACTAAATAAATAATTAGCAGCTGTGCATGAGTTGATTCACTGACAAACCACTGATAAAAATAGCAAAGCATTTTTTAAACACAGCCTGTTCTGTATTCAAGGAAATTATCTACACATGTGCTGCACCACTGTCTGATGCAACACTACAATACTGAACTCAGAGGTATCACCGAGGCAACCCGCCCTGATAAGACGCTCGCCCTGCCAGCTAATGAAAAACAAGCCTACTTTAAGACATGTGGTTACTGGGTTTGTTTGAAATAGAACAATTCACAGCTTCACAAAGCCCTTTCCCTTGGATAGCTGGTAGGGCACATCGATATAGTTGAGGCATTTGGGACGATGAGCTGATAACACTATGCACTGTATGTGGAGGAATGAATAACCGTTTGTGTGTGAATAGGAGCGGTTCTCTCTCGCTTTGACCTTTCTGTATATTCACTGCCAACATGTCAG
>KN484772.1:163506-187103 GCA_000787095.1 Periophthalmodon schlosseri
TTAAAAGTTACTAAGATGGTGAAGAAACAGTCAGCTGTGCATTTACACCTGGGGCACTGGCTTCTGCCACCTGCTGAGAACTGTTCCCACGCAGTTTGTTGAGCCAGTTAATCACACACTTTTCATTGCCACAAACAGCAGGTCATTTTGGAATGGGAGACCAGAAGAAGGCACAGAGGGGTTCTTCAGTGTTCATGCGAAGGGAAATTGTGCATCTATACAGTCTGTAGTTACCACGGTGACAAGTCTAGTACATCATGTGTAACAGTAGTCAATGTCTGGGATCCCCCCTTCTCTATAGCCCCTGTTGGTGCCATGTCCTGAACTGGAGACACTGTTGGCGCCTTTATATAGGCCAGTGCCGTTGGATGGGAAAATGGTATGAATGATGTAATCTTCTCGTAGTGGTTTAGGCTGCATCGGTGGGCAAGCGGCCATCGGCGTCATCTGAAATCCCGGACCTCGGATTTCCAAGATAGTGTTGTCCTTTTTTGTGCCAGATTCAATGTAATCATCATAGGTCTTGCTTTTTCTAGAGCTGTTTCTAGTGTAATGGTCACGGGAGCATAAATGTCCAGTCCTATGGCCATACCAGCAGAAGAAACCAAATATAAGCGCCAGAGATACAATGGCAGAAGCACCGCCAATGATTCCTGCTAAGGGTAGATTTGCCATTTGTTGAGAGTCTTCATCCTCCTCTTCCTCCAGTGAGCTGAGGTCAGAGGTTTCAGCTTTGGCACACACCAGAGCCTCATCAGACTCTGTGGGCATTCCTCCTTTGCTTTCTGCAGGCAGTGGGACCATGCAGATGATGTAGCTGGAGCGTGGTTGCAAAGCTGTGAGCAGGTACTCGCGCCTGTCGCCTCTCACCAGGGTCTCTGTGATAGAGCCGCGGTTGTTCTCATTGCCCAGTCGGAGCCAGCTGAGCCTGAAGGAGGAGCTGGGCTGGGCCACGCTCCAGGTCACACGCACACTGCTGTGGGACAGAGGCTTCACATTGAGGGCCAGGCTCTTGCCCACCCCACTGCTGCTCAGAGTGTAGTCCATGTCAGGCAGCACCGGGCCTCTCTTGTTGGAGCGCAGGGTGAACAGGGAGCCCTGTGGAGGGGTTTGGGTCGTGGAGATATCCATGCCTGTTTGAACTCTGTTTGTTCTGTCTGGAGCCCTGATGACCTCACACTCCTCCATCTCGCTGCCCAGGTCCATCAGGGGCATGTCCCGCACACGGTCGGGCGTCATACAGGTCAGGCCCCTCACAGTGATGCCGTTGCCGCGAGCCTTGAGCCAGTCGTACAGCCAGCGCAGATTACAGCCACAATGCCACGGGTTGCCCCGCACCAGCAGCTGAGCCAGGCTGTCCAGGTCTTTGAACAGGCCTCTGGGCAGGGTGGTCAGATTATTCCCGGACAGGTCCAGTCTCTGCAGTCTGTGCATGCCGTCCAAGGAGCCGCGTGGGATGTGGATCATGGCATTCTCCTGCAGGGACAGGCGCTGCAGGTGCGAGCTGGGCAAGTTCACAGGAGGAGTCTGAAGAGAGTTACGCACCAGAGACAACTCTGTCAGATTGGAGAGACGAGAGAATGTGTCATCTGCAATGCGCTGGTTTGCTAAAAGATTCCCATCAAGGACTAAACATCGAAGTGACGCTAGGCCCCGGAAAGCATGGGTTGGAATTGTAGAGATCCGGTTGTCATCCAGCCGGAGCTCCTCTAAAGAGGCAGGCAGTCCAGAGGGGATACTGGATAAGTGGTTACGGGACAGAAAGAGCAGGCGTAGACGGGGGTTGTCTGCAAAGGCCTGGTCCTCAATGCTAACGGTGGAAATGGAGTTATCGTCCAGATGGAGCTTCTCTAATAGAGGCATCCGGGCCAGAGCACTGCGAGGGATGGTACGGATGTTGTTGTCCTGCAGATGCAGCTCTCGAACAGAAGGGGGCAGATGCAGAGGGAACTCGTCTAGTTCATTGTCATAGAGGTAGACCACGCGCACAGCCAGGTGGTGCTCCAGAGAAGTGGGGAGGCCCGGGTTATTGATCTGGTTGTTCTGAAGGTAGAGCACTGAGGCAGTGGGAGGCAGTGAGGGGATGGAGCTCAGACCACGGTCATTACAGTAAATAAAGTCCTCATCACATCTGCACACAGAGGGGCAAATGTCCCTGTCTCCAATGTATCCTTGTATGGTGGCTGTGGCCAAGTGCAGCGCCACACACAGGAGGAGCTGGAGTACTGCCACACCTCCAGGGGCCATGGTGAACAAAATAGGCTCTATTTCTCTTGTTCAGGTGTGATGTTAATCCTTAAATCCTCACAGAGAGATGGTGTCCTGTGACCTCCACCCTGAAAGACACAGAAAAGACAAATACTCAATAAAATCCAGTCTTACAAATATTTGTTCACACAGTTGCAGCTTGTTTATTATTATGTAAATGTACACATGGACGACACTTAGGCATTTAAAGCCTCTGACAAATTTGAGCCATTGACTTGCAGCCAAAAGACACAAACTGTCTGTTGAGCCAGCAATCATTACGCAGAATTAGGAGCAGTAATCCAAGATTATAGTCCTAAAACTGAAGATGGTGAGTGGGTAAACACAGGCAGCAGAGTGATAATTTTATTGTAAGAAACTCACTGGCTAAATAAATATTCAAGTTTACATTTGGAGGTTAAACTTGTGCATGTACAGAGTCCTAAGAATATTCTCAACCTGAATAATTGAGGAGATGTTGAGAGGCTCAGCCCCATTAGGAGGTGCGAGCAGATGGCTGTTCACCAAAGAGAGCGGAAACACTTGTTATTATCAAGGAGGAACAGCATGTTTTAGTTCAGATCCAACAACTTGAAGAGCCGCATACTCATCAGAGTGACATGACAACACCCAACACTACATTTAGCACTATGTGACTATGTGCCTCCTGCGCTACACTGTAGTCCATTACACAATATCTATGACACGCACGAACAAGAAACCAGTGCAAGAGAAGCTAAATTACAGCCGTGGACAGTCCGACTGACATGTGGAGCTCATCACGAGCCTCACTAACCGCTCACATTAGTCTAAGTGTTTGGCCCACACTGCACAACATATTCAGCCTGTACTATTGATTTGCTCACAAATCCAAGGTGATCTGCCACAGAAGAGCTCAGCTCTCATGCAGATTACACTATTCCCTGGAGCACGTCGAGCGGCATGATAATTAACTAAATGAATGACAACTTTGCAGCAGAATGACTTTGTTGGATCTATATTTGCAAACATGAATCCCTATGCACTTATCTATTACAGCGCTGCATTTAATTGGCGAAAAACAAACATCGCTGACATGAGATTTGTTTTCTAACTTTAAAAGACATTCATCAGAGATTAGAATAAGAATGAGTCCTTTGGTGTACACTTGATTAATGTTATTTTTTTATTTAAAATGTAACTTGCAAACTGAAAAGTCTGGACATTGACAACTGAATCTTTCATTTCTCCCATCCATTTTGCAGCTCTAACTTTTACGGTGGTCTAACTGTGCTAGATTCTAAAATGGGAGCAGCATTTGTGTACAGTGCCCCCAGCTTTTTTCTCTGTAAATTCAGATGCTTCTCGGTAATCCCTTTTACGCGCCTTTTCCAACTTCAATCCCCTCGCCACACAGGAGAGGTATCAGAGCCTGCAAAGTGAAAACTGAGGAGTTAAATATTTAGGCAATGCTATCAGTACAGGCTGGTGTAAAGGAGAGCTCAGTGTGTGGTCACATGTGAGGGGAGATATGAATGATAGTGATGGCATTTTACGAGAAACTCCACAAAAGTGCGAGTGGTGCTAAAGAATGGATGACTTTAGGATCCCGGGAGCTTTGGCTGTGAGAGTCTTCAGCTCTGGAGTATTTGGGTCAGCCCTTTAAAAACAAGATAGATGCGGTAAGGGACTGGAGTGCATGTGGCTAGCCCGAGAGATTAACAGAGCATATTGAGCTGTGATCCTCTGGCTTAAGCAGGTGCTACAAAGAAACGTACACAGATATTTTAACGTACTGCCTTTGGTGGTTGGTCATTTCGCTGCTACTATTGTGTAGCATAATGTAAAGGGCATACAACACTCATTAGTGGGACTGGCCCAGACAAACAGGCCCTGTGTGTTTGTGTACCCAGGCGAGAGGGCCCGGGGGGATGTGTCATTTTATTATTCAGAAAAAGGACGGTAATAAAGCGAGATGGTTGGAAGGACAGGCCCTAAGGGTGGACCAAAAGAAAGTGGCTAAATATTGATGTGGAAATATTGATGATAAAATGTGTGTCACAGGGTTATCCCGATTGGGTTGGCCTATTTTGGCAGTGCTCAGTATAAAAGAGCATCATATGGTTAATGTATTCAAGGTTATTTTTTATTTTCTACACAGCTAAGTCATAATAAACTAAATTTACTTAATAAAGAGTAAGGCCTATACCCAAATGTTGATATGACTATTAGCAAACATGTCCGAACTAATCAGAACTAATAAAGATGAAGATTGTCCTTTTATCTACCTTGCCCTGTAATTTCTAAGAATGGAAGAGGGGAGGTAAACACTGATATACAGATTCAAAGAAAATCATAAATGTGCATTCCCTTGCATTATTCAATTGTAATATTATCAGTTGAGCCAATAATACATTTGTGGATGGCTTGTCGCATAAGGGGGTCATGGGACATTAACCCATATGCTCAGATCTATAGGCTGTGATTGAGTCCTCAGTGCTGCAGGGGGTCAACAGTGGATGTGGGCCAGTGTGCGTGAGCCAGACAGCCCGCCGCCTCAGGCTCTGTCCACTGCACAACAACCGCCTCATACTGGAACCAGGCTGATCGATTTACATAGAGGGCAGACACACATGGGGGGACTGAGTGACAGAAATCGGCTTTGAGCAAAAAAAACCCACTCAAATCCCAATGACCATTAAGACATCCACAGAGACAGGGAAGAGACGACAAAACGGATTTTGTTTGACCAAAGAGGCTGCAGATGTATCAGAAAATCCACTTTGCTGATGGCCAAGCAAAGATAATAGTGCTCCAAAGCTTATCTGCCGCGTGCATTTCGGACATGTAGACGAGATGACATAAAATGGGGCAGCAATGTTGACAGAAATGAAATCCGTCGTCGTAAAATATGTTGGATCGTTGTGGCACGGCCTATTCATTTGGGTTAATCATAAAAACTGGTGAAGTCTTTTGATTCATGTGATGGGGCTGTCTCGGCCGTAATGCACTGCAATCTCCAGTCGATTAAAATAAAAAACTGTTTTGCAAATCCCTAAGCAAAATAAACACCAATACATTCTTGTCCTTATTTCTCTTTTCACGCGACAGACATCAAAATGATCACTTGTCACGAAGCCAAAACAAATGTCACAATGCAGCCATCAGAGCGCATAAAATGGGGAGCGAGGGCATCTATATTCATCATATGACATATTTTCAAAGCAAATGAGTCCTGACTCTTAATAAATTATAATACATGTTGTTTGAAATAGCGGGGCATCAACGCAGCACTTTTAAATCTTACTTTGAAACATGTCTATGCCAATGCTATAGCTGCGGATTGAATAACATGAGCTGAATAAGTCATGCACAGTCCAATAACCATTTTTTCTTGCACCAATTTCCTGGCATGAAAGAGTGATTAGATTTGCACTCAGCAGTTTCTCCTTTCAAATGCTGACACAACGACCCCGGTTTAGTCACATGTACAAAGATTTGTGTTTCTGTAATAAAGGGCTGCTTTATTGACGTGTCTACATAAAATTAAATGCCCCTATTTGAGTACACAGAGCTTATATCAGTCTAATAGGAGTCTAAAGCACTGGGGATTGGGATTGTGTGAACGGGCAGATGGTACATGCATTTGAATATGCTGTCAGCAGAAATGCTCAAAAATGATTAATAATTTAAATGCAAGTGGGACCATTAAATAGAAAAAGAAATTGATTCAACGAGATCTAATATGAAGCAGCCAGTCCCCACATCTCAGAATAAAACACTCTTACATCGGTAAATATGTAGAGACCTGACCCACACTCAGAACTGTTACTAGTTAAAGAGAAAATGCTTTTTAGTCTTTATATTTGACAATAATGGACAAACTGTTTTTGCTATTGAAGAAATGTGTGTGTAGTTTATTTACTCGCTTATATAATGGATTTAAACTAAAGGTTCTTCATTACTAAATCACCAGCAACCAAATAAGCAATACAAAAAAGTCCAAGTCCGGAAAAGGTGGGTGACATTTTGAGGACTTTTCATTATTTAAAGGAGAATATTTTGTTTTAGATTGTTAATGGTCATAATGTTCCATCATTCTGAAACCCACAGACTGATCTTTATGACCACCCAAAAGTAGCATGTTTTTTTAGCTAAACTACTATGTCAATCATTGTTCCATGCGGAAATTTTGCCTCTGATGCCGTGGACAATTAAAACTAAAAGCTCCAGGAAGCAACATGTTCCGATGGATGTGTTACTGTAATTATCACAATCTTTCCCTGGAGTAAACAAACAACTAGCCTCGCCAAATTACCGCTGTGCTACAACCTATTGACTTCACCGATGCTAGTTGCTTGCAGTGAAAGAAAAGCGTGGCCTCGGGAATGTTACTTACTTTTGGTTTTTTTTTCTTCCTAGATTTGCTTTTTTACTCTTATGATTCATGGTGCATTTGAGGTCGCCTTTTCTATTTCCTGGTGGTATGCAGCTTACAGTGCCTGCAGCAGCTTAACAGATAGCTATAGCGTACCGTAGCATTTTATCGTCGAACTCCTATATACCGCTCCCACCCCAAATCCACAACATCAACCCTGCACATGTTTTCTGGCCTGGAGATTACTGGTAAATACTTGAGGCATTACGAAGAAAAGCTCTCACGGGTCATTGTAGCTCTATTGTTTACTCAGGTAGGAACACAAAAGGATTTACAAAGAGGAGTTATTAATAATGTAGTCTGGGTTTTTCACAATGCTCAGTGCAATACCAACAAATGTGAAATACAGTAATGAAGGCAAGAATACTCTGCTGTTGATTTAGAAACAATACAATTTAAAAACCAGTTCAATACTTTTAGACATAATATAACAGCACTACGGACTATGGAAGAGCTACTGGATTGGATTGCTCAAAATATGATAAAATAGAAATCAATGTGCAATTTTTTATTAAGATGGTGTAGTTATCAACCAATAAAAAAAATACATAGCTATACAAAAATTACTCCACATATATTGCTAATACTAACTAAGCTGTACTTTGAAGACACAAACAGTTTTATCCACATATTCACTGAGCTCCATGTACAGGGCCTATAGCACTGATTAATGATTGGTTGGTGCTGGGGTTTTGTGTGTATTCAAATCCAATAGAGCCCATTTATGTTCATTTCTAACTGTGTAAAAATGTTGTCACTAAGATAAGATGTAGTAAGAAAAAAATACAAACATTGATAACTTTAACATTGTGTAAAATGTTTTTGTAATTAGGAATAAAGCAACATTAGATCTGTTATCATCAGTAAATGAAATGTTAGTTTTGAAAACTGCGCATCTGGAGATGCAGATAAGTAAAAATAAAAATGACCTCTTTTTCATCAAGATCAACACTTAAACAGTGGAGTAATATTGACAAAGGGAGGTCAAAGATTTTCTTGAAATTGTGTATAGTGTTTCTAGGAATATAGATCATATTTTCTGTGGTTCTTGGCATTTAGCCACACATGTTGTATTATATAAAGCTTGTGGAAGATGCCGAGCATTTGAGGGCAGCAAATAAACCTCAGAAGTGTCAGTCTATGTCGGCCTCTATATTCCAGCCTTTGATCAATGCCTCCCCGCTTTTCTGGTAGCATTTTTACAGCTTTTTAAGTTAGTAGTTTTCCAGTAATGATAGTGCTACATGCAATAAATAAACCACTTATTCCCCAGATAAGAGTGTGTTCCTTCTATCGGATAAAATTACTAGTGATCATCTTTGAAAAGACTTGCGGTAAAAAGGCAAATGTTTCTTGTGCCTTTAAGTCAGGGGGCTGTTGTCACGCTCCAGCTAAGACTCTGATTGGATTTTTGTATTTGTGGCAGCAGCAGTCAACTCGGGTAGACTAATTGTTTCGAGCAGAATTCAGAGGCGGCTGAGGAAATCCTGTGCTCTCAAGGTGAAAATCAAGCTAAGACAAAAACAAAGGGAGGCAGCATCAAGCTAACAGGCCTGTCAGGTTAAGTCTGCAGCCACGGCGCTCAGCACAAGTAAACAATATCATATTCATGTGCGATTCAAAAGAAAAACAATGCTTTACAGCTATTAACCAGCAGTGACTCTTCACACATTCAAGCAGATGTTAAGCCTTAATAATGTATCGGGCACATTAGCAGCAGATGTGAGAGCACAGCACTTGCACACTACTGCATATAAATTAAAGGGATCTGTGTATCTAGAAGAAAGCAATGCACACTATTTGTTTCATTCAACCCATATATTGAACAACAGCTTAATTAGTCAAATGTGTTGCAAAAATAGAGGTCTTAGGTCTTATTTTCCCTCTGTCATACCACCTACTGCGTCTCACTCACAGAAAGGCTGGGAAATATGACAAAAATCACTTCTCATATTGATCAAAGTCTGAACTCTGCTCCAAACCACATGCTTTTACTGACAGGGGATTGGCTGAAGACCTAAAAATACCCAAGCTGATCACTGACAATTAGAAATGACTGAATCTTTAGCTTGATTAAAATTCAATAAATGTGATGTAATGCGATTAATGGAATAAATAATTATCTTGATCACGTAAATTCTATATCAATCGATGAGCAGAGAAACCATGACCCCAGGAAAAGCCATTGATTCAAACATTGTGACATGAAAAGCAGTTTAAGAATAGGTATGCAGGCTTTGTAAAGTAAGTCAATTCTATACCCATTTCTTTATTAGGGTTATCAAAAGTATCAAAAATCTGATACTAATCGATACTAAAACTAGTATCAAATCTAGATACTTATTTGAGCAGGTGTTGATAGTAAAAAAAATCACATTCACAGGACAGAAATGAACCTTTCCTTAATAGCTTTAGATTGATCTTGAGCTGTATCAGAACAAGTATAAGACACATAGACTAGTACACGCCCATGGACCAATACGGAATGTACCTGGACCACTGAGGGATTACACAGATATAAGACCACATAGTAATTTAAAAGTAAGTACTACAGTTTAATGTTGTAAATCACATTCTATTGTCTAAAGAAAGAATGTTTTTTATTATCATCATGGTATCAGAATTGGTATCGAGTCCTTAGTCCTTATTGCTTAGTACGGAAATTGAGTTTGAAATTTTAGTACCGTGACAACATTATTCTTTGTTACAGTACAAATACAAACTAGAAAACATAGTACAAGAACACAAAACAGTATCTAAATCTCTTAATATAGTGTCAGGCAACAAGCTGTCGGTTCGACATTCAAGCCAACAGACAACGCCCACTTCTGCTCCAGAGCCCAAACTCACTACTGTGAACTGTCTCCTGGTCTGTGCCAATGCATTTGAAATGATAAATTACTAACTCTGGCACGCGGCATTTAAATCTTCAAACTCGACTGGCAACACTTGGTATAGATTGTAATAAACTTTCATGTTATCTTGCCTCTCGAGCTGCCGAGTGTAGTCTTCTGTGCCTCCTTCTGCCTCTGTCAAACTCTCCTCCGGCGTTTAGGCGAGTGACAGCTGTAATGACGCCGCCAGTCAAACAACAACAATTGGCTTTCTGCTCAAGAGACGTTCTTTGGTGCAGCAAAATAACAGTGCTCACATTTATATAAGCTATATTCCACGTGTTTTTTTATGCGTTCTTTATGGCTGAATAGGTTTCTATCTTATACAGAGACTGGACTGTTTGACTGAATTACTATTTCAATGTACAGTACAGTATGTTCACTGTTCACGCCTATAAGTCAAGACACCCTCATAGCCCACTTCAGCCACAGTTACAGCTGCTGCTTGCAGCATAAAAATCTGTATAACCACCAATCTGGCAACCTTTGGCAAGAAAGTGAGCAGCAGACATAAAAAGATCTCCACAATTACTTTGTCACTACTGTCACTTCTATTATGAACATGAGTATGTTCATCTTATACCAGAAGCTTTAGAAGTTTATAGTAAGCTCAAATTGTTAATAATTGTATTATGGTAGGAAGGCTTTCAGAGGTAGTCATCTGGGCAATGTTTTTGAAATCAAATTCAAAAACATTCTCCAGATGTCTATGTCTTTAACCTTTTTTACCACGGACCACTCCTGGATCAGTTGTTCTGAAGATCTTCACACCAAGTGCCATCTACAATAAACAGGCCACCAGATCTAAATCAAGCCTAAACATAGGACTAAACCAGGTCTAAAGTGAGACAAAAGCAGTTGTATAAAATGATTAACCCAAAAGAGTAGAAACACATTAACAGATCTGTCTATAAATTAAAGTTATAGTCGGTAACTTTTTGGAGGTGGAAGGTCATCTGCATGTTTCCATGCAAATAGAAAGTTAAAACCATACTTCAGAACATTCTCCATGAAGACAGATGTGTTCTATGCCCTACTGTGAAAGATTATAGCCAAAGGAACAACATTTCAATGGAAACAACCAAATAAGAGTCAGGTTTGTGGCGATGCAAGCCCGCTCAGAGTAACGATGCATGTTTTTCTATCTGAAGGGAGGAGTTAGCTACACTGAAACTCAAAACACCTATTGTTTATAGTTTCTGTTTGTAGGCCTGAAACTCAAACACCTATTGTTTATAGTTTCTGTTTGTAGGCTAGGCCTATTGTTCTACCCTAAGTGTGCACTGTGCCTGAGTCCTACTTAGCATAGTCATTCCTGTTCAGGAATGGGGAATGGGGGCCTCAGACATCATCTGTCTCCTACCTATAACTCCATCCTCAGACCCAAAGCAAAACAAAGAAAACAAAGAAAACAGTAGGGCTAGCCAGGATGCTAATATGTGTGAAATTACTCATTAGGGGCTTGAATAACTACAGGACTCAGGCACAGTGCACACTTAGCGTAGAACAATAGACCTAGCCTACAAACAGGAACTGTAGACAATAGGTGGTTTGAGTTTCAGTGTAGTTAACTCCTCCCTTCAGATAGATATAAGGCAGTGTCCACCAGTAATTTGACCAGAACTGAAAAAGCGGGCAGTGTCCCCAGTAATTTGACCAGAACTGAAAAAGCGGCTTGGATGAGTCTTCACGCCTATAACTTGTGTCCAGTTGACAGATTTTATTTTTCTTTGCTACATTTTTCAGTGCTAAATATAAAACATCCATAATGAAACATAAAGAAAAATGCTTTTATTTTAGTTTATTTTAGTTTAGTTTATTTTTTGGCAAAATGTACATACTGTGGCTTTAAAAAAATACTCAATCTGCAGGTGGCACACATACCACCAAAGACAGACCACCAGTGGCACATGCACCGCTGTTTGAGAAACACAGTGTATTATATTGGTTGTAGTAGCAGTGTGTAGTGCTAATTGGCTGACTGAGCATATACCCCTGATCTACAAACACCAGGTCTTTGCAATTTATCTTTCCCCATGTGATATTGGGCGCTTGCTCCCCATAAGCTTCCAGTTTTAAACCGTCTGTGCACAAGAACAAAAGATTACTTTCCTTTAACTGGCTGCAATAACTCATGTTGGCAAGCAGCAGGCAGTCCAAATCCACTCTGGCCTAATCCAATCTGAATCCAAGGGCAAATTACATCTGCAATGCAACTTAGAAAATTAATTATAGCACCATTAAATAAACCTAATACAAATAAAGTCCGGTGCCATGATGAAACTGTACTATGTGTATATGTGTGGTGCTTTATAATGGAGTGAACACTTGATACATTGCTGGGGTTGGCGCTGCTTTAGTTGCTCTTTTACCATAAGACAAATGTTGGTGGATAAATAGCGGCCGCCTCCAGGGCTCAGAAAAGATGCCCCGTGCAGAGCCTGGTTTGGGCTGTGTGGGTTTGAGCAGCTCCACGTATGAGCTGGAGGAGTGCGCTCGTTTAATACACTGTAGTTACTCTTGGTCCCAGGACAACACACAGTTTTAATACACACTTTTACCTCTTTGATGCTACTTTTGATTTAACATAAAAAGACAAAATACCAAGTGAGCAAAAATATTGACATAACTAAAAGGTACTGTTTTCTCTTGCAGTGGTTACTTTTAAGATTATGTTGTTGTCCCTATTTATCTAAACCTATTGTTCAAAGAGTTTTCACAAAAACCCTGTCAGATAGCTAGTTTAACTGCACTATCACACACAATTTTCAAAGCAGGCTGTATTTTGAGATTTTAACTTGATTAATTTCCATGTGTTTGTTATTTTACTCTTGAAACACTATTATGTTTTCTTCACTTGAGGAGCTTTTATTGTTTTTAAAAGCTCCTCAAGTGAAGAATAAGATCTATCTATATTATTATAACCTTTACCCCAGCTCTCTTTAGCATTCAGATTTAGTTTGAGAGTATATGAAGTGCTTGCCAATGATCTACTTGAGAAGTCTCAGACAATTTGTTCAGCGTCCCCTGAGATCCTTAACCTTCAGAGTACATTTTGTTCAATATTTATGGTCAATAATAGCTGTTTTTTAATTTGAAATAGCTATATTCTTTCAAGTTACCGTTGCCCTCATTTTACTATGTCTAATTTCACAGCAGATGAAATTTGCATCGATAATGAAGTGTAATGTTCATGGCTTAAGTGTTGAAAAACGTAAGTCTGCAGCTTAATAGCGTCTTTGTAGAGAGAGGAGTACGTTTAGTGCATTTTTAGACTTTTTAATCACTTCTTCTGGGGGAGTTGGCCATAAATCTCGTTGGTCATCAGTCACTCAGATCTTTTCAGACAGAAGGGCATAAAATGGGTGATTGACAGCTGTAATGACCAATCACTGTCAGATTTAGTCACACATGACCTGGGTGCAGCAGCTCTGTGGAAGTGTGTGTACTGTCACTGTGGGTGCTGCGTGACTCACTCGACAGACTCTGTAGAACAAACTGTCATTACAGGGAGACCAGACTGAAGCAGCTAATCATGGTTAAACTGTGATATCATAGAGATGGTTAACTTTTATAATATTAAATTTAATAATATTGGTAGTGCACTATGGATGGAACGAGATTAGGCCTGTTATGATAATTACTATATCGACTTATAGTTCAGTATGATAGATAGAACAATCGTTTTTTGGGGTCAATATTTAAATCGAAATTGTTGGTAATGTTTTTAATACGATTTGAGAACTTGACTGACTCATTATAGATACAAATTAATTACAAAAGATTTGCATTCAGATATTTATTTATTACAGCTCACGTTTTTGTTTTTTTTGTTTGTTTTTTGTTTTTTTTTACAATACTGTGCACTGAGAATAATTGTGTCAGTGGCAGGGGGGTCGACGGTGGGGTCTGCTCCAGGGTCTTAGAGAACCCCAGAACTGGACCCTGCTCTTATTAATTTACATTAGAGGGGGGCCCATGTGAAGTTTCTTGCCCAAAATTTTTGTTGAAGGGCCTGGTCAGTGGCATCCATTTCTTTCAATAGTAAATAGCAGAAATAAATCCTACCTTCCACAGGCGGATTTTGAAAAAACAATCCAAGCATTTGTAACGTCATGTTTGGATTATTGTAATTTTTTGTATTTGGGGCTGGACCAGGGCTCCATGCAGTGTTTACAGAATATACAGAACACTGCAGCTCATCTGATGACAAATACTAAGAGATGAGAGCGCCTGTGCTGTGCAACCTGCACTGGCTCCTGTTATATCAGGTGAAATTCAAAATGTTATTGATTGTGTTTAAATGTGTGCACTCTATGGGTCCTCTTTATTTGAGGGAGTTACTGCAGCCCTATTCTCCACCCAGAGCCCTGAGGTCAGCTGACCAGCTCCTGCTGCTGTGCCCAAAGTCAGGCTCAAGACCAGAGGTGACAGAGCCTTTTCTGTGGCAGCGTCCAGACTATGGAACAGCTTCCTTCTGCCAGATCCTTGCCTAGACTGAAAACTCACCTCTTCTCCCTGGAATTTAATACTAGCTAGACATTATATCTTGGTGTATTATTGGTGTTTGCATATGTATTGTATTATCTGTATATTTGCTTTTCTTGTTGACTTTTTTAGGCATCTTAAATTGTATTTAAATGTGATATATAAATAAAAATGAATTGAAATTGAATTCAATATTATCGTTTATTGTCTATATTTACTTCAGCAATATATCACACTTCAAAATTTTTTATAGTGACAGGCCTAGACAATATCTTTTGCCAAAAAAATAAAACAGTCACACCATTTGCACACATGTGGAAAATAATCTAGTCATATATTTTTTTCCATGTGTTACATTTGACTCAAACCAAAATAGGATTAAGTGCTGATGAGTTACATTTTGAGAAGTGGTAATTCAAAAAAGTAGCAAGGATTAAAAAAAAAATAAAAAAAAAATCTGCCAAAATTGTTAACTGGATTACATAATTTATTTATTATAAACTATCTCATCTAGGCTAAGACCACATGGTAATTCTATAGACACTACAATTCTACATTTGTTTGTGAAAATGACATTGTGCTGAATAAAAAGTATTCCTTTAGTATTTTTTTTAGTATTTGGTTTTGAGTATCAAGCTTCTGCAAATTTTCAATTCAATTCAAATTGAATTTGAGACCTTAGAATTGAAGCAAGCACCTGTACAGTAGTAGACGCTTTCAAAAACGCACTTTACTTAAAGACTACTTACTTTTTGAAGTGGGGCTTCCAGGGACGGAGAGGCTGCAGCACCATTTGCACTTGTGTCCACTGCGGACGTCAGCGAGTCTCTGTGCTCTGGCTCTGATCAGGACCAACTGTGTGCTGTCTGCTCTTATGTCCAGCTCTGATGATGATTAGAAGTCACCCCACGACCTCAGACGATCCCTACAGAAATAAACCCAAACCACAGTGTCACTCAAAGTCAGTTTAGTGATAAAAGTGTAATGCGCTACAGATCTGCCCCAATCATTTAAAATTATGTATTTTTACTGCTCATCATAATCTGCTTCAAGCCGAGAGAAACCACTGATTAAATCGAATGTGATTTACAAACTGCAATCACACCAAATAAATCAGGCCTGAGATTTGAATGACTGGAACTCCATTTAATCAAACCCACTAAAAGTCAACTTAAGGGATCTTTAAGTCCAATTATAAAAATAAAAGTCAGCAGTCTCAAAAAACTCCAATCGTTGTACCTAATTTGTTTGAGGTTGGATGGCAAGACACTTTCAAGAGCTCACAAAAAGTTTAAATTTTTTATGATTGAAAATGTATTACCTTTAAAGGTGCATTATGTAACTTTCCAGGAGGAGGGGCTGCTTGTCTCCATGGAGAAGTTATTGCTTTGAATGGAAAGTTCCATAGTATGGCATTAAACCTATCCATCTCCAAGGAGACAAGCAAATGACGCCATCAGACCAAATGTCAAGGTTAGATCTGTGGAGAGGCGATCCTGTGAGTAACAACGCATGGTAAATGGTCACATTTTTATACAGCACGTTTCCACCTTCTAGGCACTTTATATCAAGGAACCCATTCACACACACATTCATACACCATTGTACACATGGGGGCAAAGAGGATTAAGTGTTTTTCCCAAGGACACAAAGACAGCATTCATCTATGGGAGCTGGAATCACACTGCCAACCTGTGGGTCAATAGATCTGACCGCTCAAATGATGTTTATGCCCAGAGTGGGATTCAAACCACCAACCTTCAGATCATGGACAAACACTCTACCAACTGAGGTACTGCATGTTTACCTAGGTTTTTTTGAGCAATAAAAACAGCTGTAGTTGAATAATGCAAGATAGATAGTTTAATGCCATTTGTGGAAGATTCCAGGTAAAGTAATAACGTCCATGGAGACAAGCAGTTGATGGATCCTCCCCAATTACTGGTGCACCTTTAACAAACAGATCACTCATACATTCTGAATAGATACTTATAAGTGAGAGGGCGTAAAACAAATTATTGAGAAGAGACACTGCAGAAAAAAAAATCTTACATTTAGAAATTTCAATTTGCAATGTTCTCTGTGGTACTTCAACAGATGAATGATGTTTGAAAAGTATTACACATTTTTCGCCATGTCATTTTTCCATATATAAATACAAAAAAAGTTTCCTTCCACCAAGTTTTTGCCTTTAATCTATTTTCCTCTGTCCCAACCTGCTCCCCGGCTGCTCTTTCAGGGTTTTGTCACACTTTTGTGGAACAGAAAATGGTAAATGACATGTGGGGGCCTAGCATACCAAACAGTGTCCGACAATTTCCTCCACAGTTCCGAGTGAGCCCTGAGCCCTGGCCAGCAGCCCTCCGCTTCACATCGACAGCAGCCATCTCTCCGTCAGATCGGATTTCTGCGCTTGTCGAGACCACCAAGTATCAAGCAAAGCTGGGTGTTGGAGTTGAAAGACAATATATGCATTTGGACTATGCCAGTGTGTTGAAACATAAACTAACAGATAGCTAATGTTGTGCTTCAGAAAATGAAAAGAGCGTAAAACGAGGTGTACTCATCTAATGATAAAATATTGCATTTGGCACAGCGTGCTTAATGGACTCAGCATTGTGTGCATAAGAAAGCAAGACGGTAGCCAAGTGTATAGTTACTATAAAATGTAATGCAATAGCATTTAACAATTGAAAACTAAATATTCCATCTAATGAATGGGCAAAAGTCCTCAAAATGCCGCCTTTAAACAGGAAGCTGAAATCCAGGAATTGGTGGTTTTCAGATTCTCAAATGTGATGTCAGATGGGGGTCAAGGGCCATCTGACATCACATATTGATTATAAAGTGCTTTCAAAAATATCTAAAAGGAAAATCGTTAAATGTTAAACCTGATCATTTCTATTAGTGACTAGATCTGAGAATCTCCTATATTACAACAAAAATCTGCATTTTAACAACATTCAGTTTAGCTGCTCCCCAAATGTATCAGATACTATTGGCCATGAATTTTGAGGTGTTATCTGCCCAGCAATATATTTTTCAAACCAGTGCTCTTTAGTTCACGTGAATGGTCTCCCAAAACAAGTTTTCAGTTTGAACGAATGGAATCAAAATTAGGATTTGCGTGAAAACAGACTCATTTTACTTCACTTTACACAAAAAAATGTGTTTTTCTTCTTTCGTTGAATAGTGATGTTGAGCTACAAGTTTGAGGTAGCAGGATTCAAGGAGGAAAAGTGCAAATACATTACAAGGAACTACAGGCCTGTCACAAGGATTGCTATATAGTTTCAGTACTTTTTGTTTATCATGATATTTTCTGAAGCAATATATTGGACTATAAAAAATGTTATCGTACCAGGCCTACAAAGAAGCCAAAACGTTCAAGTGGGCTGCACAAGAAGGTCCTATCGTGTTTAGAAACTACTCATTTGAGTGAAGTCATTATGTCGACCCCATCCACGTGCTTTATAATCATGTAATAACCTTGTGCTGTCATCGGACCACCTCTCCTCTTGTGTTAAACCCCCTGCCTTTGTCGCCACATCCCATAATTTTCACCTATCATCGCCATGACACTCTAAACTGACCTTTCGATTCTCGGCTGTGACACACGCGGCGGTTGGGTTGCATATCTCCAATTTTCCGAGCTGAAATATCCCGTTGGAGCGGTGCCAAACTGCTCCTGGATGACCTTGGCCTTAACATCAGCCGTCCATCACAACTGACAGTGGTGCAGGCTTCACTTTAGGGCTGTAGGCGACAAAAGACATTCTTGGTCTACTTAAGACATGCTCTGTTTATGGATTAATCGACTAGAAGGGGGTGTGGCAGGGCGTGTGAACCGTTTTGTAAAAATATCAAATTGCACAAGCATTGTGCACAAATTGCACAAGCATTGTGATTACGATATGATTTGCAACATATGTTTTTATAGCAGGATTCTGTTCAAAGTTCACATTTTAAACACATCCAGGAGCATTAACATTTGAGTGAAGACTGAAATATGAGCTGATAAACTAACACAAGAATCAGAACATATTTATAGATGTATGATTTGCAGAGGTTGGTAGATTTTTTTAATAATTAGTTGTTTGCAGAGAAAATTATGTAACTTAAATAATTACAATCTTGTAATTGTGACCATTCAAAATATCGCTTCTCGCAGCCATAGGGCGTAACACTGGCAAAAGCTCTCAAAAAAAAAACAAAAAAAAAATGTACACAGAGAAGTACTAAACAGCATCTTTATAAGTGAAAAGGCAGATTAAACTGTGCAGTCGCTAATTCAGTCCATGCCTTCTCCTTTCTGCTGTGCTCCATATAAATCCTCATAATTCCTAATAAAATATTTAGTCGATAATGAAATAAAATTCGGTCTGGTTGTTGCCAACTCAATCCTGATGAACTGGACAACAAGGTCAGATATTCATATATTGCTCTGGATCCCGTCCCATCCTCTCCAGCTTGGTCATCACTTATTATATTTCTAAATCTACCATAATGTAATCGGCTTCAACCTCCTTAGAGACAAGCCCGGACTCTACAGAGGTCATATAAAGAAAAATGGTGTCTGTAATCTTTTGTATGTATGTATGTATGTAGTATTTTGATTATTTCTATTCTAGTTACATATAATGTGCTATTATTGTGTTGAGAAAACATTGACTAATGAATCTACTAAAGGACTAAATAACAACAGCCCTGCTTGACTTACTGTGGTCCACCTTATACCAGCTGCTTCAGAGCCACTGCTGCTGTAAGGCACATGAGCTCAGGCCTGATAACATGCTGAATCAGGAGCGCTTCGTTTTATAAAGTGTCTTTGTCTTCCATCTGGACCCACACAGCTCCAATCTGGATCTGCAACCTGGCCTTAACTGCAGTGAAATTCAACAGTGCAGTGGCTCTGTGAAATGGTTTCCTTGTCTATTTTCAGTAATATTAAGTAATAGTAACTGACAAATAGAAAATGAGCAGATTGTTAATTTACTGATACTAAGGAATAGACTTGATACTCAATACCGATTCCGATAACACAACGATAATAAAAATACACAATATAATTCAGGTAGGTTCCATAGTTGTCCATGGGCGTATACTAGTCTATGTGGACTTATACTTGTTCTGATACAGCTCTGGATCATTCTAAAGCTTTTCAGGAAAGATTTCATTTCTGTCCTGTGAATAGGACTTTTTTAGTATCGACACCTGCTCAAATGAGTATCTAGATTCGATACTAGTTTTAGTATCGATTAGTATCTGATTTTCGATACTTTTGACAACCCTAGTGAGTAGTGATCTTGACGTGTTTTGGCTGATAGCTATGAGAAGCTGATCTTTAACCACAGTATTATATCCATTTATGGCTAGCATGGTTACAGCAGATAAAAAACAAGGTACTTCCGCCTTCATCATGCGGACACATAAACTACAAAGAATAAGCCATACCAGGATAAACTGGATAAAACTCAATGACTCCTGCCTTACACTGGCCATGTTTTTCAGACAGTGCATTTATAAGCCAATTCTTTAATGTGAATAGAAAAATACAATAAAACTTGTATGAAAGAACCGGATATTGTTAAATACACAAGGCGAATCACACAAAAAGCCAAAACAGGAAGTCCATAATTCTCTCCAAACTCTCTTTGCCCTTAATTCTTCAATAATTACAACACCAATCTCCAGTTTGTACCAGATCTTATGACTTTTCTTAGCAACTCTTTTCTTAGCACAACAATGTAACCAAGCCGACTTATTCCTCCTATTGTCCTGTGTGTAAATCTATTTTACTTTTGCAGACATAATACTAGACACAAGTGAGCAATCTTATCTCTGCTATTTTGTGATATTGGAAGGAGTTTGTGTTATTGTCAGATTGATAATGGACAACAAAGGGAGGCTTTTAACGCATTTCTAAACACGGCTGCAGATATTCAATTCTATTCAGCCTCTGGAGCCAAGTAAGGTCACACTTTGATACCAACCGACGAGGGCTTGCATTCTAACTAGCAGTTTTCATTGTCTGCAACATCTCTGCAGTCATTTCACAAAACAGGATCGTTCTTTGTCCTATCTCTCCATATTTTCCCTTAATATGTATCATGCGTTTGGCTAGCTTCCACGCACACTGAGGATCTGAGCTGAGGATCCCAGTGTGTTTGGGTGAGTGGGTATTGCATTGTTTATAGCTCGATGTGATTTAATATTGATTGTGTTATAGACGGGCGAGGTGCAGAACCTGACACTGCAGTGATTGGACACAGCGCTCTCTCTCTCTCTCTCTCTTTCCCCCTCACTCACTCCGTCGCTCGCCCCTCCATCTCTCTCTCTCTCTCACAGATCTCCACGACGATGTGATCAGACTCTCAAACATCGCCGCACATAATGCCTATTCAGTGACAGGGAGCTGTTGGGAGCGGTCTCCAATGACAGATTTTGAAGCAAGAGATTTGGCGTGCTATAAGCTACACCCCTCGCGTTTCCATTGTCCTCCACTTGTTCTTGTCTTTTGCCATTCAGGCCGCTCCTTTGAGGCCCATTTCAATGTCGACCGAACATCCCTCTCCCCTCGTTAGCAGAGAGGCGCATCCGTCCTAATAAGAAAGCTTTTATATGGTTAATTAAGAGACAGCGTAATGCAGTATGTGATGCTCAATTTACTATCTCCTTCTCTACTCGTCCGCTCTAATTTCATTTCAGTCCATTGGTCCGGCTCTCTCCTGCGCTCTGTTCTGCTCGCACCTCCTCTTTATGGCTTATGGCTGTCCAATTCGCCACACGCCATTTTGAACCATCCATTAGGGCTGCACGGTTTTGTAAAAAAAAAAAAAAAAATCTGATTGCAATTTTCATGACAAGTATTGCAATTTGAGCAAAGACTGAAATATAAACTGCCAAACTCAGTCCATGCAATTGACAACATGTTTGTAGAGATCTAAAAACTACAAAATTAGCAGTTAGCATACATTCGATAGCGTAAAAATTGTGCAATTTGATAATTGCATCTATTTAAATTGTTATTTCAATTTGATTGCAATATGTTGTGCAACCCTTGCCTGGGATCCAGAATTCACACTTCTTCAAAACTTTACAAAGATGTGAATCTGGTCGCTGTTGAATCTCCCTGAGTTCAGATGGACGTGATTGACAGGTGGATCAGCCAATCAGGGACACGCATGGTCCATTTGTATCAGAAGAAATATGGCTGCTTACGAGGAAAAAAGAAAGGAAAAGATATCACAAGGGACTGAAAAAATCAATGAGTGAAGCACTAAAGTCTGTTCATCTGACATGAGAGAAGTGTAATTTTGTTTGTAAATTACAGATGACCAATGAGCTCCTTCGTTTCATATGCGTCACTGAAAAAAAAAAAAGACAATCTGATGGCACGATTATGTTTGGTCTGGATCGAGACATAGTAGAGGGACTACACTGATATCCATCTGTATAAATAATACAGAGATATCATTCTGCATATGCCAGGCAAGTGCAGCCCTACTTTACATTATCATGATAACAGCCAAATGTATTTTTAGGAGAAAGTGTTGAGGTAAATAGCAGGTTCTGGGGGAAATATTTTTGAATTGAGTAAACACATACGCTCCGCAAAAGTAAAGGATGCTTCTTTTAATGGTTAAGATTCTGTGCTCAAGCCTCGACAGCACCGGAGAATACTCAGGGCTCGAACCATTTCAAACGCTACACTAAACAACAGTACATGTTTCAATAGTTAACAGTTTGTTCCTTCACATACTCTGATATCTCATAGTGTTTTGGTTCTAGAAAATCTTCAGTTTTGTTTATTAGTTTATTTGGGAGAGGGCAGTGCACATTAATGAGGACTTGATAAAGTGATGTTATGTTAAGTGCCAGATTTATATTTCAGTACAATATAAAATTGCCTTGAGGAAGATAATTGAGGAATTCATTATGAGACAAATGTTCATTGCTTGTTGTTTTAGCTGTGAGTTAGCAGTAAAGATGGAGCCATAGCAACTGGAAGACCATTCAAGCTTAGAATCCCTTTTATAGATATTATGTTAAGTGTTATATTGGCCACAAGACGGTGTTGGTTCAACTCCCTAAGCTCAGCAAAACATAGTTTCATGTTCTCTTTGTTAGGTTTTCTCCAGGTAGTTTGTTTTCCTTTCCACCAATGGCACATACAGAATACGGTTATGCAGCTGCGAGGTACTACTGACCTCAAAACCTGGAGTGGGTCCCCAGGTGCCCAGCTGTCACCCACTTCTGCAGACAGACAGTCCCAGCGGGTCTAAGGGATGGGTCAAACAGGGAACAGTGCCTGCTTATAGTCTATATCCACAAAGCTAGTGAAAACAACCTCCAGCACCTACATAAACTGTGTTACTATTTTACAGTCAAAAAGTGCACATAAGGTAGAGCTGTACAATTTCGGGGAAAAAAAATAACTTTTTCTGACAAATATTGCAATTACGATTAGATTTGCAATGTATGTTTAAATAGCAGAATTCTGTTCAGAGTGTGCTTTGTAAACGCCTCCAGGAGCATCAACATGAAGAATACTGAAATATGAACTGATAAACTAACACAAGAGTTATTCTGTTCTTTCCAGAGGAGTTTGTGTTATTTTGAATAAGCTATGGACACTTCAACCTTTGTATTGAGTGCTGAATAGTTTAAAACCAGCCAATAGAACAACATGAAGTTTATGTTAAGTATGTGAGTGAAGGGGTTAAGTAAACAAAGCCGGAGAAGAGCTGAAGAAACAAAACAAGAGGCTTCCACTGAGAGCACACGTGGAGCAGTGATAGACCACACATACAGTCCTTATTAGAAGATATCCACACATGAATTGTTCCCTCAAAGTGTGTTATATCCTCCAGGGACACAGGCCAGCACTAAATCTGTCATAAGGCCTTTTCATGGTCCGTGCCTCTGACTGTAATTAGTTGGCTCAATCCGATTGGCTGTTCAGGGCTTTGATTAGACTTAAAACAAGTTATAACACTGGGATTTACTCTGACATTTTCTGAAGGCAATAGTTTCCTTATAACACTGCGGCTAATAAGTGTCTTCATTATCAATGTATCCCTGTCATTTAGTATTAAAGCGCTTTTTGAAATGTCAATTT
Source organism: Periophthalmodon schlosseri (assembly GCA_000787095.1). NCBI lineage: Eukaryota > Metazoa > Chordata > Actinopteri > Gobiiformes > Gobiidae > Periophthalmodon > Periophthalmodon schlosseri. The sequence continues at coordinate 186,674 of KN484772.1, forward strand.
ATGTAAGTTTAAGCCCCACAAAACCTCTTGATTTTTCAGTGGTGAAGAATGTGGCCCAGAGACTATTACCAAAATTATACTGGTCAACTTGAATGTGAGTCTAGTATATATTATCAAACCGCAAATCCTGCAATTATTTCCATGATCGAAAGCCCTCTGCATAGAAATCAAAATATCCTCTCTGGTTTAGACCTTTAGAAAAATTCATGAGATTCTTGTATTAGTTTATCAGTTCAGATTTCTTCCTTCTCTCAATGCAGGAGGCGAAATAATGAAAAATATCAGTATTGCTGTATATTATTGCATTCAGAAGTGTCTATACTGGCCAATATCTCCATTTGTTTTGTTTACGTCTGTTATGGTTCTCACACCACTCATTTGTCAGGATAAATATGCAATGTTTGTGATTTGTTATGGTCACAAAACGTTT
>KN484772.1:193721-205665 GCA_000787095.1 Periophthalmodon schlosseri
CGAAGAAGAAACATACTATTCGTAAACACATTCAAATTTGATCAAAAATTGTATTCACTCTATTCCAAGGTTGTTAAAAGTATCAAAAATCAGACACTAATCGATACTAAAACTAGCAGTATCAGGACCACTTTACCTGGTATCTATACTAAAAAAGTCCCATTCACAGGACAGAAATGAATGTTCCTGAATAGCTTTAGAATGATCTTGAGCTGTATCAGAACAAGACCACATAGACTACTATATACGCCCATGGACCACTAAGGAACCTACCTGGACGACTGAGGGATTACACAGATATAAGGACACATGGGAATATAAAGAAAGTACTATGATTTTTTGAAAATTACATTTTATTGTCTAAAGAAAGAGTTTTTTTGTTATGATGGTTATATTGGAATTGGTATTGAGTATCGAGTCTATGACAAAATCAAGTTTTACAGGCTACAGTGGGAAACAAAGCATTCAGAACAAAAATTCCAAGGAGAAAACAACTCACTGCAAGGAGGAAAATGTGGTGTAAATAATGGTGCTTTTAAATAAAAACAATACAACTGCAATTTAACTGAGCAGCAAAATGAAAATATCTGATGCAATAAATAAAATTACTGAAAAAATATATTGCTATTGTTATGCACAAATGGGCAAAACTAAATGGTGGCATATATTTTCATACCTATGTTTATGTTGTACCTATGTTTATGTTAGCTTTAAGCAGCAGTAGCCAATGTTTTTTCACCAAGGACCACACAGTGAAATGTGTATGGAGCAAAGGGCCACAGACTACAGAACAATGAAATGAAGCATTCAAAATGCTGTATTTGATATAAGTTTGACTGAGCCACTGCTGGGCCTGTCATGATAAATGCTATATTGCTATATCATTCAATATATGAAAGCTGGAACAATATATTTTGGGGCTCAATATTTATCATGTGTACATTTTCTTTGTAAAAGTTAGGAAATTCGTTTTGGGTTTTTTTTGCTGTTTTTTTTGTAAGATAACTACATTTGATCTGTAAAAGGTTGAATAAGTGACTTTTATGGCTAATTATTGATCAATAATAGTACATTATATATTGCAGCTCAGGCCTTTTAATGAAACTGTCTATTAAAAATGGTTTACTGGGATTATCTTGCATTAATGTTATTGTGTCAGTGGCATAAAGTAGTTTCAATATTTCATAGATATTTAGTTACCAATATATAGTGCTTCAAAATGTGTTATCATAACAGGCCTAGCCACCAGACCTTCAATTAGACTTGGAACATCAATACTCAGGCTGTATCACATCAAAATGTTTGCTATTTATAAAATTATAGTTGACTTTTTCAAAATTTGACATAAACTACTTATGGTCATTTGGGCCAACTCAGCAGAAAGCCTGGGGGCAAAAATTGGTCTGAGGGCCACATTTGGCCTCAAAGGTAAACTATGTAACCTTTCTGGTGGAGCATACCTGCTTGTCTCCATGGAGATAGAGTTGAACATCACAGGCAAAGCAGTAACATCTCTTATTGCTTTGCCTGTACTGTTAAAGTTATGCATAACATTAAAGTTATGCCTCTTGCATTTACGCAAGTACAGGTGTTTTTATTGCCAAACACCTTGAAAAATATTTATTCTTATAGGGTCCATTTCTGACCTGTAACTTGGCTTGGTAACGTCATCTGCTCGTCTCCATGGAGATAGTTTAATGCCATACAGTGGAACATTCCAGGCAAAGCAATAACATATTGTTATGGACCATCCACCAAAGAAGTTATATACCTTTAATAAAGTTTTGCAAACACATATCCGTATTAACTGTATGTTCCCTGTTCTTTGTTTGCCATGTTTAGGGCACATTATTGATGAGTCATGTTTTAGATCACTGGCTATGTTAAATTGTTCTCTACAGTAACGGTAAGGGTACGCAACCCATACAGTCTGGTACAGTTTGCCTCCTACAGTGATTTGTTGAGACAGGTGTGAACTCAGTAATCCGCTCGGACTCAAAGCACCAGCAACATAGCGATCACATTTCGTCTGTGGGTTCCTCATGTTACATTTCTGTTTGAGCGTTAATGACATAATCCATCCGTGGACTCATCTTCAGAGCCTTTTAATGGCACCTCCACAGAGAATCAGCATCACCAACTGCTCGGATCACACTGCCTAATCGCTAATTCTTCACTGACCACATTTTGACGACCATCTGTTAACATCATGGGCTCATTTGCAAATTCAAGCTTCAACACAACAACTACAGTCACACATAGATGTTAATTGCTCTTCTGCATATTGAAAAAATAAAGGTTATAAGTGAAATAAAAACTGTACATATCAATGGTAAATGGAGGAGGAGACAATCCAGACAGGACTAAGACAGAGGATGTTACTGTTTGGGCAGATCCGATTGCTCAAATTGATTCTAACTGTTCAGTTTGTTGTTTTTGTTGGTGGCCTATATTAAAGAAGAGACTTAGACACTATTCCTCTCTTTTTGCTAACGTTCAAAAAGTTGCATATGATCTACTTCCTTCCACAATTGTGTAAGTACTTACATGTGCATATATATACACACAGTATTATATATTAAATCTATATTAATATACAGTTGTTATATATTTATATGAGTGTTGTACCCATTTTTTCACGCAATAAAGAAAAATTTGTCTTGTAAAAGCAGCTAGAGTCAAAATAAGACTAATGTGTGCTATCTGCATGTAATTATACAGCGTTTTAATCATCGGTGAACGAGGAAGTAAAGAATATGTGAGGGATATGTTTGGACTATTGCAAACTCTTTAAAATGAACTAGTTCTGTTCCTCACGTTTTAACATGGTTTCATCTATAATCATTCTTCGTATCCATTTAGTTGTTTTTTTTATTTTTTTATTGTATGCTCAGTTTGTACACCTTATATGTTCTTGAATTTCTCCACTTTGTAAACTCGAATGCTATCTGTCTTTATTTATTCATTCAGTCTTTCAACCTTTACTTTATCAAAGATCCTATGAGGTCCTTTCCTACAAAGACACAGAGCAGCACACAGCATTGCAGCTCAGTCATATTTCAGCAGTGACATTCCCTGTGCACTGAATAAAACCACTGCTGCCCTCCTCTAAACTGCCACATTGACTCTAACCAACCTTTAGACCTCAACATGGCGCCATTTCTTTCACAGAAGCAAAGAAACATATTTTTAGCTGTCGAGAAACACGGATCTTATTACATTTGCCAGTATCCCTCGATCTAGCCTTACCTGAAGACCACATTTGTGCCTCGAGCAGCTGGGTAGCACTTTTAATATGGTAATAAAAAGAATTTACTTTTCCCCCATTGCCGTTGTGTGTTGTGAGCTTCGCCTTTATTCTTGGCACTCCCGTGAAATCTATAACAGCTTTTGCCTCCCCTCCTGATGCGCCTGCTCACTCTCCCTTGAAAGACTTCTCTCCTTGATAGCAGCATTATCATCACAACCCCCCTACAAACAAACCCCCACTCAAAAGTACACACAAGCGCGCACTGCAGACCCCCCAGTTCATTGACCACCGTAAAATACTTCGTTAGCTATATGGGACATTTTAGCCTTCTCAGTCAGATTAGCTGCCTTTGTCTCCCCTTTGGCTCTAAGTCGTAAACCCTCCCTAGAAACCAATAACTTCAATGTCAAGATTTTCTTTATGTTTTCCCGACATTTTGTTTTAATCTGCAATCTATCCTTTTATTCTCCCAGAGTGTTTGCTGGAATCGATCCATGTGACCGGCGGATAGAGAGATTGTAAAAGAGCATATGAGGGGAGCAACAAAAGGGGTCAAAAGATCTGGTTTCATTGGCACAAGAGAGATGTAGACCATTTGAAATAATGCCTGACGTCAGCCTAAGTATTTTATAAGCTAATTGTCCCCGAATATGTTGTTTTTGCTGTTTTTTTTTTTTTTTATCATAGTTAGGGCTGGGCACCGAAACTCGGTTCCAATTAGGAACCAACCGAAAAGGTTCGGTAAGTACTGATACTGAAAAAAAACACAGTTCGTTCGGTGCAAACTTTCGGTTCCTTAGCTTTAAATGCCTGCATTAATGAGCCAATACATACACTGCACTGATTTATCAGCAGTGAAGGTTTTAACGCATCATAACGACTCACGTTTAAACATAGGCCAACACGTGTCCAAACAAAGTGCAGTGTATCATCTTATTGCAAAACAAAGGAGCTAAAGAAATAGCCTGTCCAGAGCTGCAACTTGTATCCACCCGAAAACCCATCAAGTCTCCAGTGTGGGGCCTCGACAGTGTCTCAAAGTCAAAATGTGTAATAATAAATCCACATCCAGTCAAGTCTGCAGTGTCTGTGTAAAACTGAAGCCAAACAGATAATATGAACCAATGCACCTTAGTTTTGAGTTACAGGCCAACTGGACACCGTACAGCCTAGTACTGTGTTTTAAAATATGAATTCACATAGTTATAACATAAAAAAATATTTTCTTATTAATACTGTGTTCAGTATACTGCTGAACAATATTTAGTTTAGGGACCCCATATTAACTGATAACTTGTTTGGATAAACTCAGTAGTTCAAGGTGCATATGCATATGTGCATGTAACTTTTCTGGTGGAGGGTCTGTCACCTACTTTTCCTCCATAGAGATGTTATTACCTGGATTGTTCTACAGTATGGCATTAAAGTTATCTATCTCCATTGAAACAAGAAGGAGACACCACCAGACCAAGTCACAGATCAGATCTGTGGAGAAGTGACCCCCACTCACAGTAAGAATGCATGTTTTTCAATGTATTTTGAGCAGTAAATACACCTGCAATTGAAAAAGAGTTTAATGCCATACTGTGGAACATGACAAAACAATAAAATTTCTATGGTGACAGATCTCCAGCAGAAAAGTTACATAGTGCACCTTTAATTATACTATTAACCTATTAAGCCAGTGACTTTTTTCATTATTACTTTTAATCACAGTTTTTAGCATCATATGGATGTTATTGTTCATTATCTAAACTATTATCTTAACGCATTAATAAGTGCTTTATAAACACTATTCCTAATACCTGAATAACGACTAACTACTACTACTACTTCTAAATACCAATTAGCACTTCGTTAGCGATTAATATCTGGTTCTTAAACTAAAGTATTATCTGAGGAATATATGAAAGATTTTTCGTAAAGTGGTTTTGAATTTGCTCAAAATCTGGGACGCCGGGTACATCACCATCCTATAGACACTCGCCAATAGCGCACTTAACAATATTACAGATTCATGTTAATGTATTGTGAAAGAGAAAAGCAAGGGTAAGCAGAAACAACAATAAAGCTTGTCTATAAAGGTGCACTGTGTAACCTTTCTGGTGGAGGTACGTCACCTGCTTGTCTCCATGGAGATGTTATTGCTTTGTCTGGAAGGTCCCACAATATAACATTCAATTTCTATATTGCATTTAATCCATTACAGCTATTTTAATGCTCACAAATAACTTGAAAAACATCTGTTTCCTTTCATGGGGATAGATAGGTACGTTTAAAGCCATCTGTGGAACATTTTAGGCAAAGCAATAACATCTCCATGGAGACAAGCAGGTATCATCCTCCAAAAAAGTGCACATTTAAATTGGTCAAATAAGCAGGATGTTTCTTCATTAGCAGTATTAAAACAACACAAGTAACACTAGTTAGTCCACAGGGTTTGGAGATCTGAATTCAAACACTGACAAAACCAATGTGCCCAATGCCAGTGGGTGGCTCAAGCAATGTTATGCAATTCCCTTGAACTCTCATAATTTATCATCTGCACTATAGACTTCTGCAATATTCAGTGTTGGCAGTATTAACAACCAAACATGCTCGGGGGCGCTAGCATAGAAAGGGGCAGACATTTTTCTTTTTTCTGCACAAGTTTAAAAATTCAGTAGAACGGTCCAAGGCCACAGAGCTCCATTTGAAACCTTCAGAGAAATTTTCAGCGCAATTGATCATCGCACTTCATTTCGCCGAGCACAAAGGCAGAGAGCGGCGGGGGGCCGATCAGGGGTTTAAACCTGCCCATCTGGGTCCTGGGTATGGGAGTGTGTGGGCGTGTACTTAACACATTGTGGGGACTAAAATCTGCACGCACACACATCATGGAGACCTGTGTGCCTTATGGGGACAAAAATCTGGTTCCTATGACGTTAATCTAGGGCTGGGCAATATGGTAAAACAATTAATCTTTTTCTTTTCAAAAACAAAATGAAATTGTCTTTTAGTATTGATTTTAGGAACAAAAAAAAGACAGACTTTAACTCACTGCCATTCACAAAAAACAAAAGTGCAATTTAGTCGTCCGAAGTCTGAACTCTGCTCCAAACCACTTGTTTTTACTGACAGAGGACTGGCTGTAGACTCCTCCATTAAAAAGACCAACGCTGATCTTTGATGATAAGACACAACTAAACCTCAATTTTGATTAAAATTCTATTTATTGTCCAGCCATATGTAAATCCTTTATTATTAGATTTAAATATATGTTAAAATATAGGTTAAAGTTACTTAAATTACTAAAACTTAGTTAAAGATTAGACAAGATGTAACTGAGATTAAGGTTAAGAATCAGTCTTCTTCAATATATGTGAGTTGATTTGAGGCTGGTCACCAGTGAACATACCGAGTTCAGATGGCCGTGATTGACAGGTGGATTAGCCAATCAGGGACATGCATCCAAACAAATATGGCTGCTTACAAGAAAAAAAAATATCACTAGGGACTGAAAATCATCGCAGATTTTTGCATAATCAATGAGCAGAGCACTCTTCTGAGGTGCAAGAAATTCTATTTTATTTGTAAATGATGACCACTGACCAAGGTGACTAATGACCTCTTTGTTTCACATGCGTCACTGAAAAAAAATAATCTGCACACATGTTTGGTTCTGGCTGGAGACGCGACGGAGGGAGAGGTGACTAGGCTGATATCAATCTGTATAAAAAAAAACAGAGAGATATCATTCTGGACTGTCAGGCAATGTCAGTCAAAGCTATGTCCCCAGAAAGCATGGAAACCCCATTGAGTGTGTGGGGGGAGTACTGATCATCACTGCACCTTAGCCTGGCCGCACGTAATCTCACCAACCAGAGCTGCTGCTTCCTTTTCCCAACAGACGTAATGGAAGTTTTTTATTTGGCAAATTATTAATGGGTGCTGCTCAGAGAAATTACAGTCATCAGCCTGAGTGACACGCAGGAAAAATATCATTTTCACCTGCTTCAGTGACGCACAGAGTGGAAATAATAAGACAAATGGTCCCAAGGTTGTCTACACACAACAGACAATATACAACTTAGACACAACTGCCAAGATGGTGCTATTTGAAAGGACTTTATGATAAATTGCACGGTCAAAATGTTTTTATAATTGCTTTGTTGTATTTTCTGAATAGTTTAAATCTGTTTGTGTTCTGATAAATCACATTAAAATTGAGTCTGTCGTTGGCACATAACCGTAAGATTTTTAGACAACTAGGTAAATTGCTTGATGTAAATTGTTCCATGAATAATTCAAAGCAATGAATTAGTCAGGACTACATGTCAATATGTGTGGGCGGGTATTTAACACATTGTGGGGACTAAAATCTGTACACACACTCCACCATGGGCACCGGTTTCACTAATGGGGGCAAAGATAAGATGATGTAAACCCTTTATTATTAGAACAACAACATGATTTAAACTTAAGATATGGGTTAAAATAGGTTAAGGTAACGGTTTAGTGAAAGTAATTAGGCAAGTAGTGGGATTATAGTCTCTAAGAAATTAATGTAAGTCAATGTAATGTCCCCAGAAAGGATGGAAACCGACTGTGTGCCCACCTCCCTAGTAAAATAATAGCCTCTTTTTGTCAATGGTGCAGTGCTCTGACCTTGAATTGACCAGGGTGTTATGTGTTAATTAAGAGGTAAACGCTCTTTCTACTGATAATATTAAAGTTTTTCACAGCTTTGAAGACTGCTCCTACTAGAAGGTTGAACAGACCCACTTCACCGCAAACAAAGTCATTCTTTCCATGAGTGAAGTACCAAATGTGTGTAAAAGATGAGGGATGCTTCAACTATACTTATTATCTTCTGACAATTCTCACTTCAAATGTTTCGCAATGTGTTATTATCTGCCATTAAGCACAGCACAATGTGTGTTCTATTGTTAAGAAATAAACTGCACAGGGACCGGCTCAGAGGGATATAAAGGACAAGCTGTTCAGTGGCACCAAAACCCACTTATAGCAGTTTTTACATCAAATCTTTCAAATTAAAGGTCCACTATGTAACTTTTCTGATGGCGGGTCCACCACCTGATTATCCCTATTGAGATGTTGCTTTGCCCAGAATGTTTCACAGTCTGGCATAAGATTTATCTCAGTGGAGGTATAAAGTGACACCACCAGGCCAACTTACAGGTCAGATCTGTGGAGAGGTGACCATATTCACAGTAAGAATTATTGTTTGTTGTATTTCCAATTGCAATCTCCAGAGAGAATAGTTATACAAAGGTGTGTAAATATTGCTCTTTTGTATGGGGATAATGAAAATCTTTTCGTTTTTACCTAACCTGGATCACAAATCAAATCATCACAAAGTTAAAAACAATTTCTGCCACATAATATATTTTTCTTTTTTCCTCTAAACTGTTTTGATGGACCAGTTTAATGGCTGTGCAGTGCCTCTCGGAGCTTTCTGTGCAGACCGGTGAATAATTCATTTAAACATGATTGAGCGGCAGATTGAATTACAGGACTGATTGATCAGTGGGCTCGTAAAAAGGATTCCCAATGACCACTGAAACCTAACTGGAGCTTAAATGACCAGGGGGCGGAGCCAGTGATGTCAGACATTGGACACTTGTAAATTCACAGTCGATGCTTTGATTCACACTGAGTTAACGGCAAGATTTATGTTTTGTTTTGATGCATTCAACTTGACACTGCAGGTTGGTTTACTCTGCTCTACGTTCTATCAGTCTCGACTCCTTGTCATCAATGAAACGAATCGGCACGACAAGGTGTGCTTTAAAAGGTTCATCAGAGACCTGTGCCAGATCGTGATTTCGATTTTATCACGATTTATGTAGACTCAAGAAGGACAACCCATTTTTCTATTGTCTTTTATATGTAAATAAAGTCATCTGGTTCTTCTGAAAGTTCTGAAAGAAATTAAACAATTGGGGAAGTGTCTGAGTTTGAGCATAGCAAGAATCATGATATGTCACAGGGATAGATCATGATTCAACCCAGCCGTAATACAGTCAGAAATAAATGTTTGGCAAGTTTAATTCAAGTAGTTCTACAACATATCTGAATTGAAATGAAAGACAACATAGAAAAATCTATACTCTAGTATCCTTACATGAAGCTTTCAAGTTACAGTTTGAACAGTGAAATGGGTATAGTTATCTATAATGAACCAAATTACTTGGTTCATAGTTCATAGTTTCCCCACTAGTGCAAATAAAGGACATGAAAAATACTCTTAAATGATATTGTTCCATCTATCATTTACTGAACGATATAAGTTGAAATAGTAATTATTGTGACAGGCCTAAAGAAAACAATTTTGCAACATCAGAAAAAATACTAATAATATAAATATCTTTGTGTAAGGCAGCACAGGCCCAGCACAAGTTTCTCTTTCCCAGCGGCCACTGTGACCTTTGACCTCTGCTCTTTTCAGTCTGAATTCCCGGATTCACTCCTTTGAACGTGACCTCACGGTGACTTCAGGTAAAATCCAATGCTTTAGATCTGACCATTTACGTCAGATGTAATGAAATTGCCTTAAGCTGTGTATATGGCATTAACAACAAGTAGGGTCAAAATGAGGTCATCTTGATCTTGAACTTTGACCTCCCGTCAATCTTCACTAATCCAATCAAAACCCAAGTAAATGTTTCTTTTCAATTAGCGAAAAGATTGATGGAAGCACTTGGGTGGATATATTTTGACGTTCATTGGTTCAAATTATGTTTTTAGTGAAATTAAATCAAAGAGCACAGGGGAGTATTTCCCGTATATGTTGTTTTTCAGAGACCTGAGAGGTCTTGGTCCGTCTGATCTCATCAATGCACAAACAACAAATCTCGTATGGTGCTTTTTCATTAGTGAGCGTCTTGTTTTATCCCCCAAGGTTATGTCTGAGTCGGGTCCTTTTCGATTTCCTTGTCTCTTATGAATTCTTGTATTAGGCTGCCACTGTGTGTAGGATATCTAATCCCAGCTTACACATGAGATATTGACTCCATATACGCCAGCACACAGACATCTTGTTTTCCTTTGATTTTTGGAATTTTATGTCTTATAATTGTTTCTTTACTGTCCCTGACCCTTTGACCTTCATAAATTGTGGTAAAATTCATCCATGCTGCGCACTAATCACCCTGTGATTTTCAGCGCTCAACCCAAGACCCCGACCCAAATGTCACTTCCTGTTTAGAACAAAATCTGTCTGCAAAAAGATGCAAATGAAGAAGTGTGAAATTTGACCGAAAGCACAGTCACGCAGGTGCCTTCAACTGCCTTCATCAGTCTGAATCAGTTATAATCATGTACTAGTACTCAACTAGAGATGCACAAAATAATTACATAAACAGTATTAAGTGTAATTATAACAGTGAGTTTGCAGGGTAGCACACAAAGCACCAGTCACAACAGTCTTTCTCAGGAGGCACCAGATATTTATTGCATTTAAAGATATAGGCTATAGCTCACCGAACTAATTGGAAGAGAGTGAAAGAAAGAAAATGGCAGAAAAACTACAGATTTCAAAAACACTTTTAACTCCTGTCTGTTATTTTTGGCTGATAATCACATGTTTTTACTAATTAGACACATGCAAACTCCAGTTCATAATGCCAGAGTTTTCAGTTTCAGTTTATTTCAATAACATTAAGATTACCATTAAAAAACAAAAAACAACTAATTTGAAAGAAGACAGAAGCATGATCAGAGCATGTTTGTAGAGGTCTAAACCAGCGGTACATTGCCTGGGATTCAGCTATGGGCATGACTGACAGGTGGATTAGCCAGTCGGGGACATGTATGGTCTATGTCAAAAAAAATAAAGGAAAAAATGATCACAGGGGGAACCACTAAACTCTGTTAATCTGAGGTGAGATGAATCTGATTTTATTTGTAAATCATAGGGGACAAATGAGCATGCGTCACAGAAAAAAACACAACTGTAACTGCAGTTTTTACATCAAATCTTTCAAATTAAAGGTGCACTATGTAACTTTTCTGATGGCGGGCCCACCACCTGATTGTCTCTATTGAGATGTTACTTTGACCAGAATGTTTCACAGTATGGCTTAAGATTTATCTCAATGGAGGTATAAAGTGACGCCACCAGGCCAACTTACAGGTCAGATCTGTGGAGAGATGACCATATTCACGGTAAGAATTATTGCTTGGTTTATATCCAATTGCAATCCCCAAAAAGAATTGTCTGGTCCGTCCATATCGACATGCATCACAAAAAAAACAAAAAAAATCTGACTGCATGATCACATTTGGCCGGGCTTGAGATGCAACGTAGGGGATGGGGACCAGACTGACATCCATCTGTATAAAAAATACAACGAGATATCAGTCTGGATTTGCCAGGTAAACCGGTACAACACAATTTTCTAGGATATTTTGTTCTTTGCAGAGGACATTTTATCATCTAAATAACTGCAGCTGATTTGATAATTGCACCAACTCAAACTGCTATTTCAGTTTGTTTGCGATATATTGTGAAGCCCTGTGAAGAAGTGTGAAATATTAGCAAAAGCACAGTCACGCAGCTGTGCCTCCGACTGCATTCAACGGGCTGAATCAGGCTAAAGAAGAGGAGCGCTTATATGGAATACTGGAGAGGCAGGATGACACCAGGCTTTGTATATAAAAGGTGCTCTTCACATATTGCAAAGTCATTAC
>KN484773.1:0-60264 GCA_000787095.1 Periophthalmodon schlosseri
ACACACACACACACAGAAAAACAAAACAAAAACAACGCCACACAAAATGGACCAAATTGGACCTTTTCAGAATAGTTTTAATTTGTCTTGATCAATATCAGAACTATAAGACTACATGGAAATATTAAGGCAACTACCATCATTTTATGTTGGCAATCATATTCTTTTGTCAATGGAAATAATTTAACAAAATCTATCAAAATTAAGCTCTAAATTTTAGTATCGTGACAAGAACAAGATTAATATAACAGTGTATGACTGGATTCTGTGACCCCTGATATAAAAGGAAATGGCCTAAAGAAAAAGTATGTACATTATTTGTACACAACATCTTTTAGTTGGTAGTTAAGTTGAATTACTCCAGTGTCAGTGTACCCTACTCTCCTTATTACCAACACAGAAGTCCAGCTCTGAGTCGTTTGACTGCACATCAAATATTCACTGAGCAGATCACAGTGGCTTTAAAAGGTTTTCTATTTTTGCTGCAGCGAGTGCCCGGAGGAGGAACCATGTTTACTAACTCCAGCCTGCTCCACTGTCCCGCTTGGACCGTTCCCAGCTCCTCTGCACCTCAGCGACGTACATCCGACAGAGGGGCTGTTAAATCCCCAAATCTGCTCCGTTCATTCACAGCGAGCAGGCGCTGGCTCTGTGTGGGAGTGTAGGACAGCTGCCTGCTCTGAGGTCATCGGGGTGTCGCTCTGCAAATGAGATTCACAAACTGGTGTCCTCCTTCGACCCAACCATAGTTTTTGGAAAATGGTTGCATGTAGGGCTATAGGCAATATGACAAAAAAATAATTTTATATGTTTTATTTTTCTACGCTTTGGAGTCCCACCGGAAGAGCTGAAGGAAGTGCCTAGAGTGAGGGAAGTCTGGAAGTCCCGGCTTAGACTGCTGCCCCCGTGACCTGGCCCCGGATAAGCAGAAGAAAATTGATGGATGGATGCATGTCTTTCCATGTATTGATCAATCCCAACTTCTGATTCAGTTATATTTTTTTATTAAAATGCCATTCAATACTAATTCCCTGAACATACAGACTTTTAACCAGGGCCATTTAACACAGAAAATTGTCTTTTTTTTTCTTCCTCCAAAGTCTGAACTCAGAACCACATGATTTTTACTGAGGATTGGCTCTAGACATTGATTAGATTAGAAATGACAGAATCTCGACATCAGTCATTTTTATCTAATCTAATAAAAAATGTGATTTATTCATATGAAGGGAGAAATACATTTTTGCCATATGACCCAGCACTATTGGCCCGTGTTCTCCTAATATTTTTTTCTATCCGAAGATCGTACGACGGTCAGTGCTTTCCCTGGACTTAATTGAGCTCTGGCGATATAAAAACTATTAGGTCTAGTCAATGCGTCGCCTCTTCTCAGAGCTACACACTTTTTATTGATCCATGATTTGTCTCTGCCACGACTGCTCCTCCAGGACGTCGAGACCACTGTATTTGTAAAGAAACCGCTGATGTTGAAAAATGCGTCCCTGCTGTCTCTGTGTGCAGCCATATTGTGGAAAATGAATGTAACAACATGAGGGAGATGTGATCCAGCCGCCCAAAACATCCCAGACCTGTCTCTGTTTTTACCCACAGCGAGACAGAACTGACGGGTTAGAGAACATGATGCTCAGTTTTGTATGAAAGATTGGTAGCCTAGTCTAATCCAGAAATCTATGCAATATTGATGTAAATTTAGGAGGCTATTTCAAACAGTTTTTCATCATTGCTATTCGTGGCAGGCCAACTCTATCCACTGGCTGACTATAGCTTGGCATATCCCAAATATTTTATCTTCATCTATTAGCAAAGCATTTTTTGCTTTGTTCTGATCAGAGGTTTTGCTAAACTTTTTCTTTGCTGGTCATGTTGGTCATCAGACTTGGGAAATCCCGGCCGTTCATGAGAATTACCGAATATATCAACTGTAAATGAATGAAAATGATGTCCTGACATTTATCAATAACATGCACGCGCTCTGATGGAGTAAAACAAACTGATCACATTTTATTTGTCACATGTTGAGCATCAGGAGTTATTAGTGCATGCCTCCACAGCATTTTTGCCTGCAGCGTTAATCATTATAATAACCTCATGTAAGCGCTTTATTGTGTAGCATTGTGTTGATATTAATTCCATATCATTCATCAGATGTAAGACCGATGCGGCCAATCCAGACATGAAGTTTACACACGCAGATCTATAATTCACCCTTAATAATGTCCAGGCACCACATGATTCCTTCAGTTATCTTTGCATATTAACTTATATAGCAGACAGCTAAAAGCAGAACCCGCCTGGCTGTCTTTTCATATCGAGTCAGACCAACTGTGGCGCGATGTACGTAATTTGAGGTTGACTTTCCAACAACATAAACGTACTTTATAGGCTGCCGAGAGCTTGCAGAAGGTCACTAAAAAGAAACCAAATGAACCATGATCACTTCACTTTGGAGCCCACCTTTGGCGCTCTGAAAGCGGCTCAGACTACTACTCCCCTAAACATTGATATGCAGAATGCCTCCACTCAACTCCCACTGGTTCAACAACGATTTATAACATTAACACCACTTTTAACACATTCATATAAAAGTAAATGTACCTGTGGGTCACGGTTTCTGTGTCAAGTTGGACCAGAGGAGCAGATAAGCGGGAGACGCCCATGCATTAGCTGCGCAATGATGCATTCAGGCCAGGCACTCTGTAAAATAAAGGCTTTCTTTTAAACAAAATTATTATTATTATTATTATTATTATTATTAGGTGTTGCAATTTGGTCTGGCCCACCAGTGATTCAGAAACTGGACCAATCACAGAGCAGCAGAGGGAAGCATTTAGTGAATTTGTGGACTGTGGACGGAAAAGATATCTGGGCTTTCCTCTCAACTTGATTTAACAAAAGTTTGGTTTCTCAGCTTGTTCCTTTATTGTGACGCTTTGCCCAGTCAGCTTCAAGTATTCACCATGACATTCCACCTTTTCTTGATCACCTTCAGAGAGAGTCTGAATGTTCCGCCTTTCACCATTCCAAATTGATAATGTGTACTCTAACACATTTAGTGCTAGACGTATCAATCTTGTGTTAGCCCAGAGTTAATGAGAAACACTGCCCTGATGTGTTTGCAGCCAGGAGAATTGTCACAGTAAATTGTAAAATGGAGATCATTCCACACAGTTGAGCAGTGTCATGGTGACCGCTCCTTCAGATCAATGTGTTCTCTGGAATGAAGACTTGGGACAGACTCCAATCACAAACCCCAAGTCCCACAACTCACCCTGTCGTCTTTCTGCCGCATAAACTGCAGATTTGAACAGAGAAAAGTGCAAATTTAACCAGGACCTGTGTTAGAAATACAGCGATTGTGTGTGACGCTCCTGAGAGACAGATGTGCAAACGGTTAAATTAGCTTCGTACAAAGGCGAGAAGCGGGTTAGAAATACACTTTCACATTTGGGTCTTCAGAGAGGTGACAAAAACAACAGCTTTGGCAAATCCACAGAACAGGAATATACTCCCCTCAAATCGACCAGGAACATGGAGTAAATATTCAGTTGTATTTGAACTGTTATGAGTCAGTGGTGAATGAGTGAAAAGTTGGGGTGAATGGTTGTTTATCTGTCTCAGTTTTACACCCCCAAAAACAAGTAGAGTTTATTCACCTTATTCCAGAAGTTGCCGTGGGCGCCGCCATCGTCATTCAGGTGGTATTATTTTGCATGGGGCTGCCGATCTTGACAGCAAAGTAGTTCTATACGGAGTCATTTTAAAGCCTCCCAGAGAATCGGTGCAGTGTTGACTTGTTGGTGCATATGAACACTGAACATTTTACACAAAGCAACCTATTTTTTATAACAAAAGCCGAAGTTCAATCTGTCAACTGGACAAAGCGTTGTAGTAGTAGTAAGACGTTTCGCTGCTCATCCAAGCCGCTTCTTCCGACCTATTTTATGTCATTTTTTGCGGCAAAACTTTTCCCAAGTTCTCAATTTAAACGAATGGGATTTCCACTTAACCGGAAGTGCCACCATCAAGAAAGCACGGTTTAGTCTCATTTACAGCAAAAGTGGGCGGGGCGGAATAAGGTGAACACTTTACTGTCCCAACAGGAAAGTTGCTTCATTCAATCTATCCTTAGTGTGTTTTTTCATATAGTTTGTGGAGTTTAAACTGCCTTTATTTTATATTTTAGCAGTTGTTTTGAAAGTATAGTTTTTATGTTTATGACGGTACAATGAGCAACAAAGTGTGATTTCTGTAATGCCTATGTATAGTCTAGATTAGGGCTGCAAGATGAATTGCAATGGGAACAAAAACACAATTTGAATGGATGCAATTAGCAAATCGCAACGGCTGCAATTTATGTACCATAATTTCCACCACAAACATCAAAATATCTTATTCTGCATAAAAACTGCTAACCCTGTATTTTAGATCTGTACAAACATGTTCTGAAATGTGATTCTTGTATTAGGTTTGTCATATTTCTGTCTATTTCAATCTTTTTGTCAATTCTTGGACAAGTTGTGAAAATGTTGAACAGAATCCTATTACTAAAAGATAAATCTCAAATGCAATGCTTGTCAGAAAAATCGCAATTGGACATTTTTCCCAAGCCCTGTAACTCCAGTGTGATTTTTTTTTTTTTTTTTTTTTTTTTTTTTTTTTTTTTTTTTGTTTTTTTTTTTTTTTTTTTTTTTTTTTTTTTTTTTTGTAATGCCAATGTATAGTCTAGCTTGCTTTTAAAGTATATGGAGGAGAATTTTAGTCCGTGGGGGGCACCATGGTGTCCTCTATTAATGGAAAACATTGCATCCTTCAGTCCCACGTACAAGGCTACCTGTCAGGAGGAGCTATAGGTGACAGCAGTGCAGCACGGTTTTGTTTTTGTTTTTTTTTCTTTATGGGGACGACAGCAAAAATAGAAGTCATTTGTCATCAAAGTTAGACATATCAAGGGATAACGTATTGTATTTCTATGCTTTTACAATGTTTTGAATCTTTTAGGTCTCAAATGTATTGTTGGAACTGTGGCTTCAAGTTCCATATCTTTCTGTGTTTGTAACTTCACAGCTTGCCAGGATTCATTTAGTTTATATACTGTAATATTGTGTTGTTTTTTTACTTTTTTCTAAACTTAAAATCAACCAAAAATAAATGTATTATTAATCTAATCATTTCAAAATATTTCTCATTTACCTCGCTAATCTCTCAAACATTTACTCATCAGATATGTGAA
Organism: Periophthalmodon schlosseri; assembly: GCA_000787095.1. Classification (NCBI taxonomy): domain Eukaryota; kingdom Metazoa; phylum Chordata; class Actinopteri; order Gobiiformes; family Gobiidae; genus Periophthalmodon; species Periophthalmodon schlosseri. The sequence continues at coordinate 5,252 of KN484773.1, forward strand.
TGCTGGACTACTGTGTCTCTCCGATTGTCCCTGAGCTGTTGTTTGGCTCCGTCTCTTACTGCTGCTGCTGTACAAGTATGTGAGGAATGTACTTGGCTGGTTCAGGACAGCGTCATGGGGCTGTTGGGCTCGTCCTGATGACTGTAAACCTACTATTGGCCCAGACTAGTGTTGTCATGATACTAAAATTTCAAACTCTATTTCAGTACTAAGGAATAAACTCGATACTCAATACCGATTCCAATACCACTAAGATAATAAAAAAACGCTCTTTTCTTTAGACAACAGAATGTGATTTTCAACATTAAATCTTCTGTCTAATCCTTTAGTCGTCCAGGTAAGTCCCATAGTCGTCCATGGGCGTATACTAGTCTATGTGGTCTTAAACTTGTTCTGATACAGCTCAAGATCGTTCTAAAGCTATTGAGTTTTTTAGTATAGATGCCTGCTAGCTTCGATACTAGTTTTAGTATCGATTAGTATCTGATTTTCGATACTCTTGACAACCCTAGTGCAGAGAGAAGCTTGTTTTGAATTGTAAATGTGGGATTATGGTTCAGTTTCCTCTCCTGAGCACAGCAGAGGCCACCCCCGTCACCATTTTGTGTGACCGGATTTCACTTGACTCCAGTGACTGAGGCGTTGAGACTTGCACTGTTAATACTGTGTAGATTAAATGGCCTCTTTGTGCAGCTCATGACTGTGGAGACGATGTTGGGTCTAGGAGAAAGTATGACAGGAATTTAAAACTATACAATGTAATAGTCTCATTTAGATCCTATGTTTTTTCTTTTAAAGTACAACGTTTAGGGAAAAACTTGTTAAAACAACCCCTAAGATCCATTTTATTAAAAGACTTGAATATCCTTGCAGACCTTTTCATTGTGGGGATTGATGAAAATTATTAAAATTATACTTTTATATCTTATCTTTTCCTTGCTTTAGTATGCACTTTATAGACCCAACCCAGTTTAACATAATCCACAATTGAATACAGCAAATTACAAAACGACAATAAAATATTTTAGGGGTGATTGCTCCATGTTTCAGTCTGTGTCAAAATCTGAAAAATATTTCAGGTCATATTATAGTGGGTTTGGCTCATGCTGTTGCTATAGCTACGCTGCATAAACTTGAAATTTACTCTTTTCATTCCCAGGAGCGGTCCTTTCTGAGCAATATTATTGACCCTCCGAGACACTGGCCTTTTAATTGTCCAGTGAGCAATTAGAGACGAAAACTCTCCCGCTCATGTGAACTCGGCTCAGCAGTTGATCTTTGATGCAATACTGACCATTTATATTTTCAAAACAACTGTGTACTGCATTCAGTTGCTTATCAGTCTTATAAATATTTAGATTTTTAAGCTGGTAAAAAAATGATTCAGGCTTAGTAACTACTTTATTAAAAAGTTAGGAGCCTGAATCTGTTTTATTACATGTTCATTATGAATTAAGTTTATCTTCATGTATTATTAAGGCTAATTATGTGTATTTATTATAAAGTGTGAGTGAAAACTGTTATCTCCATGTATCCTGCTAAACTGAAGTGTGTTGCATATGTGACTCACACGACTCTGTAAGTGCTAGCTCCTATAATCCACTCCACAGCTGCTGCTTCTGTTAAACTAGTGACCAGTGTTTATTTTCCTCAGTAGCCATTAGCCTGTCGTCCTGCCTGCTTTTCCTCTTTGAAAAGCGCTTGAGATGGATGCCTTATTCTCTCTCACCCTCTTTCTCATTCTCCCATCTCTCCTTCCTCCCTCTCTCTCTCCCCCTCTCTCTTCTCTCTCACAGTCAGACTAAGAAGGCCTTATACCGCAGGCCCATAATGCAGCCAGTGTCAGTCAGTGCCCGAATTAAATGCTTCCTGTGTCTCTATGGCCCGAGTCGACTCACTGCATTCCTCTCAAGGTTCATGTTTGGTGGAGGGATTCACAGAGACAAGGCTGTGTGATGATATAATGAAACATGAGCTATGCAGTATGTGTAATATTACTTTTGTGTTCATCTTAATAGTCTTCAAGTTACAATAGTTTAATTCTTGTTTTCTTTTAGGTAGATAACCTATTAATGAGACGTACCTTGACATGTTTCGGTTGCTAGCTATAAGTTAAGTATAAGTTTTCTGACTAAAACTAAATAGGAAGTTAACTACTTAAATGTGTAATATTTTAGTGCAAGTGCATGTTAATGTTATAATATACATTTAGTGCTGGGCACCAAAAATCAGTTCTAAGTAGGCACGGACCGAAAAGGTCCGGTAAGTACTGGCACTGAGAACTAACATACGTTCGGTGCCAACTTTCGGTTCCTTGGCTTTAAATGCACCAATACATATGCCGCACTGATTTATTTAATAGCAGCGCAGGTGCTCACGCGTCACTACTGATCAAACAAATGAAGCAAGCTGACCGCCATTGCGCAGTCACTGCAACACGTATGACTACATTACTTCTGAGTTTAATTAGTCAGATGTGCTGGGGAAAAATGAAATATGAATAATGTACTAAAAAAAGTCCAATACCTCACATTAAGTTTTCATGTAATCACCAAGCTGAATGTGGGGCTTAAATTCCTGCCTCAATTTTCTAGTGTAATGGTGCATATAAAAGTTGCCAATCATATCTATGTAAATATACAAGTTACAATATGCAAGTTATTATATTAGGTTTTTCTTTTCAATCCAACAGCCCCTCTTGTGTCTGATCTTGAGGCTCTTGAGTCGGGGCACTGTAAGAGCTTTCCCCTCCACACATGTAGTGTCATCCACAGTGAGACGAGTGTCAGTTTAATCTGCTCCTACACCAGAACATGGAGCAGGGGAATTGTTTTCAAACAAACTACTCGCCTTATCACTTTGACAAAATCTGGTTTCTGCTCTTGACTTTTTGCAGGAAGAACACTGGCTGCCACTTTGAAAGAAAAATTCAATTCTGTTAACTGGACAAAAGTTTTTTAAAAAGTTTAAAAAAACTTTTGTCCAGCTGACAGAATAGATTTTTTCTTTCGCTGTGGATCATACCCGGACGACTGAGGGATTACACAGACAACTGGCTGCTATTGCCAGTGTTTTTGGCAGCTCTAGTTGGTCGGCAAGTGAACATTTAGTTCTCAAGGATTATGTTTTTATGTAATTGAGCAAAGTAATTGAGCAAAGGACAGATATATTGGAAGAATATTGGAATATTTTAGACCACTGTATGTTATCTATGTCTAATTGTAAAACATTTTATCCTCCAAAAACAGGAAGTCCACTGTTGGCATGCTAATGTTTGTTATCATTACCGTGCTGGGACAGCACAACTTGGCACTAGCCAAAAGTTGAACGGGCTTATGAACTCATCGTGGTGAATAACTAGGATGCTAGGAATGACTTAGAAAAGCGAGGATTAACTTTAGACTGCTGAAAACTGTAAAACTAGTTCTCTTTTCACGTTTTAATGCAGTAAAAATCAAAACCTTTAAGCATAGCCATTTGACTAAGATTGTCAAGGGTATATGCTGTATTTGAATTCGATCTAGTTTTTGTGCGTCATTGAGGTGAAGTAGAAGGTTTCCAGTTCAAATCACAACACCGTTACTGTTAGTAGATTACAGTGACATTTAAGGCTGTGTCTGACATTGTCCTGGTTGACATCTAAAGGCACTTAAATGGTGCTCGTAGCATTAGCCTGATGAGATATTTCAGGATCAGGAGCCCAATTGACTGTGATAACGGTTCATTGGCCCGAGGCTGTGGTCGGCTCTCATATTTGGACCAGTGCCAATCCAGCGCGTGCAATCTATTTTGAGAGCCCCTCCATTTCTTGCTCTATTCGTGCATTTTCTATATGTAAGAAGCTGGGCAATACGCTTTTCTCCTCATTTTGATCAACTACAATTTTTGTTTCAATTTTGTGCAACTAAAAATGAAAAAGGCGTTCAGTATGAATTTTCTCAACATTAACAAAAGGAGGCAGAAATGTGACAGTTGCAAAAAAGTCTCTTAAGTCTGCTTCAAACCTAGTGTTTTTGTGGACCTCTATTAAAAGGAACTAAGCTGATCATTGTCAATTAGAAATGACAGAATCTCGATTTTGATTAAAATTTGAATATTTGCACAGCCCTTATGTAAGAGTTTCCTAGGATTTTATTTTTACCTCCCATCTCCACATAACAAGTTAAAATAGCTTTTCTGTATCTTCTTTACTGCCCTTGATTTAATCTACCAAAACAAACACTGTGATCGTCAGATGTTGTTGCAGTAATTTTGAGATCAAGATGCGTTGTTCTTACATTTTTGAAAATTGAAATATATTTGTAAATATAAAATGTGCGCGGAATGCAAAGCAGAAGTGTCTTGGTGTGATTGTGGGTGCTGAAAATAAAATAATTGACTGGAAAAAAATATTTTATCTCAGTCCTTATAGTAGTTCTGATCTAAAACTTTAGGATAGGTAAAATTCTGTCCTAATAATAAGACCACATGGTAATATTAGAAACTACTATTATGCTGTGTTGAAAACATAGTCTGATAGGTCCATTTATATATAAATGGACATAAGAAGCTAACCTCCTAGCCGCTGCCTTCCAAATGGGAAGTGAGCATGGGCGCGCTTCCGGCTCCATCAACTCCAATTCAATTTACATTCAAAAACTGGTCTCAAATGTTCGTATTGCCCCGCTCTACGCTCTATGATCCTGGTGTTTTTATGTCACTATTGTGTTCGTAACTCAAGATGAACATTATTAAAAGACAAATCAGGTGCTTTCTTTCCTTTAGGTCACTCTCACTAGTGTTAGCAACAGGTTTGTTTGACAACGGGAAGGGACGTTACCTTCAACAGGTAATGACACTTGCGGTTGGAATTCCTAATATGGAACTTGCCTCCAAATTTGCCCCTGTAACTGCCTACCCTCGATGAGCTTCATTTGACTGGAGCCGAACGGTATGGGTGACATCACACTCACTTAGTCCATTTCTTTATACAGTCTATGGTTGAAAATTACATTCTGTATCTAACTAAAGATAGTTTTTATTATGGTATCACTCAAAATTGGTATTGTGTATTGAGCCTTTTCCTTAGGATCAAAATAGGTTGTAGTATTTTGACAACACTACTGTCGTCACTCCATCCATTCTGGTAGCCCTCCACTGTCCAAATTTTCTCCTCTATAGTTTCAAACATCTAGATTTAAAAAAAAAAAAACAATCTTGTAAATGTTAACTTTTTGCCCTGAAACCTACAGCCTACCTTTTTAAAATGGCATAACCTGAATATGAATCTGTGGAAATTCCGCGGCATATTGTCTGAATCTCTCTTCCTAAATCAAGCCTACGTCCACTCTGCTGGGATTTACCACTATTGTCTTTCCCTTAATATCTCGTGTGGGTTAGTTGGGTTAGCAGCTCTGGTTTTCCTGCTCCCTTTGCGGAGAGGGAGATGCGCTGTGGTAATTCGGAGCAGACTGAGGAACATCGTGACTCATTGTTGCAGCGGCTTCACTCTCTTCAGCCCACTCACGCTCACACCATCCACTGCTCCAACTCTCTCATTCTTAGGCTCATTTAGACAGGGTTTACACTCATGTTTGGATGGTACAAATTGGTGAGGTTGTTATTCTCAAATTACTGCAGAAGTGGTATTTAATGAAGTCGATGAAGTCAATTTTGATGCAACGATTACTTTTGTTTGGATAATTTCTCTTTTTCAGTCGTAACTTTCAATTAATACAAAATAAGATGACACTTAACATGTATAGGTGGGAGGTGTATAAAACTGTATAATATTGTTGCTTTGGAGATGTCAAGTTAACATCTAGAAGTGTAATCCCCCATTCATATTTACAGGCACTTTTTAGCACATTCTTTATGCATTATTATACTATTGGCTGAATACTGTTATTGAGAAAAACATATCGAGAATATATATATTTTTTGTCAATATTGACCACTCCTATGAACACGTCTAACATTAAATACCATTAAAAACACTGTATATTATGTTTGTGTATTACAGTAACAGTGATGGAGTACTGATTGGAGTCCTCCTCGTCAGCTTCTCTGCATCTCCCTAAAGCTGTTTCTTTACCATAGCGTCTCCTTCTCTGAGTGAAGTCTTTGTGTTTGCGGCTAAGTGACTGTGATGCAGTGCAATAATGGAGACGCCTCGGAGTTAATCCCCCCTGTGTAAACACTGAAGCTCTGAGCAGCTCCGGGCTCATCCTCGGCTTTAACTGTACAACACTTTTACAATGGAAACGCAGGGAAATACATATGTGCCTAAAGACTTGTAATCACTGACTGCAGACTGACATAATCCGTAACTCAACTTTTATCACCGTGAATTTCAAACGTGTGTAGTTTTTCGGGCTGTAGTCAACTAAAGACATATCCTACCGATTGATTAGTGGACTAAAAAGACCCAAACTGCACTCATAAGACTACACCTGCGCAGGATTCCCTGCAAAAACAACTATTTAGGCAGAAAAAATCAAATCATGAGTTTAATATGCCTTTTTACATATAAATACCAAAAATCACTAACATTTCTGCTGTTGTCCCATACAAATCCTTACAATTGAAATAAAATCTTTATTGGAATGCAAATGTTGGCAGACTAATACACCACTGACCTTCAGCCCTAATCGTTTTTCATGGTTTGATAATGTCATGTTGTGCACATAAAACAAAGTGCAAAGTCACTTTACAAATATCAGAATAATTAATTACTTTTTGACTTCAGAAGGGACTTTATTGTTTTAACAGTTTGGTTGCGTAATTGCTATGGCTGAAAAATACTGCAAAATATTATGTAATACTAATAGTACTAATTTATACTGGCAGGCAATGCAGGCAGTTACCATTATTAGAGGAATCTTATGGTGGTTTCATAGAGATTTCATTAGCAACTAGTATTGCTCACTGTTCTTGTACACATTCAATGAAATACCACTTCAGACAATTGTATATTTATGTAAAGTATTTATAGTTATAAATACACTTGACCAAAATACTATATTGCTGTCCTGGAAAAGCTTGAAAACTGAGCCTGGAGTGCTTGGATGTGTCTTTAAATAGTCCCAGGAACCCTGTATTACCAGCCTGTGTGTGTGTGTGTGCGCCTGTGTGTGTGTGTGTGTGTGTGTGTGTGTGTGTGTGTGTTACCAGCCTGTGTGTGTGTGTGTGCGCCTGTGTGTGTGTGTGTGTGTGTGTGTGTGTGTGTGTGTGTGCGTGCGTGTGGTGCCCAGGATTGTATGTAACGTAGTGCTGACTCAGAGTGTGTGCGTCAACAGCTGCTTCAAGAGAGCAAGAGAGGGAGGGTGAGAGGGAGGGAGCGAGATGGAGGAAGTGCCTGGGGAGGGGGAGGGTGCATAGCTGCTGTGTGGGAGAGTGAATAGGTTAGATTAAAATAGAGTGGTACGGATTCAAGCTTTCTTTTCCCATCATGCCTTGCTGCTCATTGCTTTGACATCTCTGTGTTTCCGAAAGTAGATTTGTCAGCCTTTGTTTTCTCAAGAGAGTTTGTAAATAAAATACTATTTATAACCAATGACGGTGTTTTTATCACCCTTAGATGTGACATAAGAATTGTAATGGTAGCATAAACTAAAAGGAAGTATTTGTGGTAGTAGTTGAGGAAGTAGTACAGCGGATGATTTGGAAATGGAATATAGGTTGCTAGTACTAGTAGTAACAGTAGTAGAGTAGCCAGTATAGTAGCAGTTATAATTTTAGCAGAAGCCAAATTGGTAGCATCAGTGGTAGTGAGTAAAGCAAGAAGAGTAGGCCTATAATAAAAGTGCCTTTTATAAGTTAAATTGGATGGTAAATGGTCACATTTTTATATGCCGCTTTTCCACCTTCAGCGCACTCAAAGTTCTTTACATCAAAGAACCACTCACCCATTCACACACACATTCATACACCTGAGTACGAAGACAGTAAGGGCGAGGTGTGTAAGTGTATTCATTGGGTATTCATCTGTGGGAGCTGGGCTGTTCTACCAGTGATGTTTATGTTGAGAGCGGGATTCGAACCACCAACCTTCAGATAAGAGGACAAGCAGTCCCAACTGAGCTGCTGCCGCCCGTCACTGTCATATCTGGTGATTACTTTTGCTTATAAAGTATTGTCCTGCATTATCTTTCCATACTGGTAGGCCATATGTACAAAAATGTATATCACAATTTTGATTTTATGACGTTCCATGTAAACCAAAGTCATCTGCGTTATCTGAACTTCATTGCAATTGGTTTAATCCACCTGTCACTTACTGAGGCTGACCAATAGAAGATGTGGGCAGTAAAAAGTGTCTTTGTTTGAGCATAGAGCTGCAGTCAAGAGAGAATTAGTACATCACAATATGGTGATTTTACCAAAATAGCATATTGATATAACGATTTATGATTGATTGCCATATCATTCAGCCCTACCTTTCAATTCCCTCATACACTGATCACAACATTTGACACGTATGTTTTCCTGTTTGTTCTAGGCCCAGATCGCCTTCTTACAAGGGGAGAGGAAAGGCCAGGAGAACCTAAAGAAGGACCTGGTGCGGAGGATCAAAATGCTGGAGTATGCGCTGAAGCAGGAGAGGTGAGACCCTTCACAGCCCACTCACTGTCTCAGACACGCATACATACATACATACATACATACATACATGCATACATGCATACATGCATACATGCATACATGCATACATGCATACATACGCACGCACGCACGCACGCACGCACACATGAGACTATGACTGATGGAACTGTGGACAAGTACTGTGTTTAAGTCTGTGCTAACTGATTAGTGAGGACTGAGCACTTTAGCCTCATGTCCACTGGCATGGTTGGCTTGGGGTCGCCTTGGCGCAGAACAGTTGGGGGGGTGGGGCACCCCCAGCCAGGGAGAATGTCCTTTACAAACGGCCTAGACCGCTTTTGGGCATGACACAGGTCTAGCAAGACACACCCAAAGGCCGCCACGAGGCGCAGGACAGCTATAAAAAGACTGGTGCTACAGGAGCATCAACAGAGATCAACAGCAGCACAACAATGAGCTTGCGGGGGTTGGGACTGGATATGCCTCCACGCAGTCATTGGAGGACCAGCAGTAGGCCAGTAGCGGCGCACGTGACATTTCTCTAATAGACGATCAGCATTAAGATGGCAAACAGATATAAACATAAAATAATAATTTCTCATCAGACGCTGACTTGATCTTGTGATATACTGCCGTATTTCCAGTGATGACAACTTATATGTTGAGCTGATATGCTTCGCAAAACAGACCTAGCCAGCTTTTTCCTGTTTATCGATGCACGCCACCCCTGTCAAAATAAAGTATATTACATTTGTAGTGTATAATGCATCTAGCGTTGAGCTGAATGCTTCGCAAAACAGACCTAGCCAGCTTTTTCCTGTTTATCGATGCACGCCACCCCTGTCAAAATAAAGTATATTACATTTGTAGTGTATAATGCATCTAGCACTAGCAAACCCCAATGCGTTAAATAAAGAGGTTAAAACGTGGCGTAGAGGTGCAGATAAATGAAATTAGTGCAAAAAATCTGACATTAAACCAGAATTAGTTTAGTGTTTACGCTAGCTTTAGCTTTAGCATCGTCTCACAGTGCCACAAGCTTGTAATACTAAATGTCTTTTTGTGATTCGCTTAGATCAGCCTTACGAGAGTATAATTCAGGTTCGATTTCATTTAAGTTAACATTAGTTATGTTGAGGTGACGTCAGTGATTACACAATAAAATTATGTGAAATACTGAGAATTTTAGGAGCAATTATTTCTATTAAAACTTTAAAAAAGTAAACGTGACCGGCTGTTTGTCACATTACCATTCTCTTTATCATTCAGAAAGTTGGATTTTTTAAAAGAGGGCAAATACTTTACAATAATCAGTGTTTTATAGCATTTGTGACATTAATATCCAGATTCTTGCTGTCCATTCTTAAGTAAAGCATTTACAACTGAACAACAGAAATTCTGTTATTAGTTACTCCGATATGCTTATCTGATATGCTTAGTGATTATTTAATTCTGAAGAAATAAATAATAACTAAGCATATGCGAGTGCCTCGGATCTCTTCTTTCACCTCGTAAGTTTATCTGCCCACGTGGGATCTCTGAAGAGCACCTGATTGCTACGTCACTTAGCAGTGATCCAGCGAGCGCCTCAACTATATATTCTCAACAGAAATTCAAGCTATTGTGGGTTCAATATCAACACCATTATAAAAGTTGGCAAAAGTCTTGGTAGAGGTTAGTTTTGAGCTCTTCTTATTTTCTGTATCATTTTGAATGTCAAGGATTCTGTGACCAACTTTATCATCTTTACAGCACAGACACTTGTAAACATGAGGCCAGTTTAACACTCTTGACTTTTAACACATTGGATATTCAGCCATCTGCTTTTTGCTTTATGTAAAGTTGTCCTTGTTGTGTCTTTATAATTTTCATAGATTTTTTTTTTTTCTCTGACAAAAAAAGTATAGGTTGAGGTGATATTACATTTATTTTTTGCCGAAATTCCATCACAAAACACCATTACAGGTTATGCAATTTTAATTTTCCAGCCATGTATTAAAGTTAAGGTACATCTGCCATCATCGACAAATGCTTCATATTGTAGAACACACTTTTCTGACACAAAAAAAGAAAAACGTTAAGTTCACTGTCTACAATACATAATCTGTGCTGTCAGTCTCTGGAGCTGTGGGACCTGCTGCTTTATCTGTCCCTTTGTTGCTGTGCCACTGTCTCAGCTGGTGATGCAGAGGCACTAATGGGCTGAGGTGTAGAGGTCCCAGAGTCCCCTCCTCCCTCTCCTGTGGTGTGGGCTGTGAGCACAATATATATATCGTAATGGAATCTAAATCGTAGTTTGAGTTGGCACAGTTACCGAATCACGAAGACTGAGGTAAATTTTGAAAATGGAATGTCCTCTGCAAAGACAATAGCATACCTTTTTATATTGAACTTGTTTAGTTTTACATGTAGTTTAAACTTCTCCAATGCACGGTTGTTCATATTTCAGTCTTATCTCAAGTATTCCTGGAGTTGTTAAAAATGAGCACTCTGGACAGCATCCTACTTTTTAAACGTATCTTGCAAATCTCATCGCAATAACTAATCAATACTAGCTATGAGCAGGTTTAAGAGTAAGTTTTAGCTTGACCCTTCCGTTTGTGTCCGATGAGGATGACCGCTCCTCTGGACAGGACGGGACACTGCACCGGGACACTGCTCCATGAGTCACAGGATGAGCGAGTTTACCGCCACTTCCCTTTGGACAGTTTGTTACTGACCTCAAGAAACAACTGACAGGGCCAGGTACAATGCTGGCACCAACTTGTATATTACTTAAGGGTTCAGTTTCATGTCTGCTAATGTAGTACATTTTTTTGGAGAGTGCTTCTTAAGTTTCCAAAACATGCTTTTATATACAAAATGTTGAATGTTTTTGAAAAAATAATACAAAAATTCCCATCTTTAATTTTAAACCTTCACCCAAATTAAATTCCTCACGCACCACTGCAGGCATTTGCTGAAATTGATGTCTACCTAGTCAACAATGCAAAATACACACTAAAATATTAATACTTTCTTTCCTTCACACAACCCTTCTATTTAATTTTTTCTTTTTACTCCTTACCTAGAAATCCATCTGCTCTTTAGTGTGCCCAGCAGAAAAGCTACTTAAATGTATTTTTGGTCATTTTATTATACAGAGAGATAGATCTAATTGGTAGGTGAATAGCAGGCGTTGGCATTTGTGGCTTGGTATGCGCTCATCAGGTAAACCTCAGAGGTGTCCTGTTGTTGTTTTCATGACATCACTTCTTGTAAAAACATGTTGAGTCTCCTGAGCTGTGTTATCTCAGGCCTTAGGTGTGGCCTCCAAGGCTATGCTACCAGACAGTCAAAATCCACCAGGACTTGAACTTTACTGCTGTTTCCCACGGCAACCGACTAATACTTTCATCTGGAGATATTAGATTTGTTCTAAAATGCCAATATAATCCCTGTTAAATCAGTAAAGTCCTCTGTCTGATGATTAAATGTTGTGGGAGAAATTGAAAAGCATGACAAAGACCTGATGTGAACTTGTCTGTGTAATAAGCGAAACGATCCCACTCCAATCATGTCCAAACTGGTTACCGCGGCAGCGCCCGGATCTTCTGGGACATTTTGACATCCTCAACTCTGCAACTGATATTGGAAATAAAACTGAAAGTACTACAAATTGGTTCTCTTGTTCTGAATAATAAAATAAAATGATGCCACAGAACAATTTGAAGCCTTCAAATCTTGGCATTGCTAAAAAAAAAAAAGGCACCACTGTTGCTACCCCAAGAGTACTGCCTAAACTATTATTGCTACTGCTACAATCACTTGGGACCCATCCTGTATAAGCTTAAAAATGAACTAAACAGCTTTTGTGCAATTGCAAAAGATGGGTATCTCAAATGGTATACTCTCTAAAAATCTCATTCTCTTAGCAGTTACCTCTGTCAGTTAATAATCGTCATCACAGTACTATTGTGAGTATATTTACCCATGTTTCTCTGGAGATAGCGTCATTAACACACAGACCTAGAAATGCTCTGTTTCCTAGCAACAGGTCATGTATCAAAAGGTCTCTGGAGGCAATATTAGAAATGGGGATTTTCAAAGTCAATTCATAGGCCATAATTTACACTGAATTAGCTCAGGTATGTTTCCTCCTGGATTACAGAGCAAACACAGGTCTGGTCCTCATGTCTTTTGGAGGAGAGAGGGAGCAGCAGTGAAGGAGAGCAAAGATGAGGGCAAATAGTCTGCGATTCCATTTGTTTGGCTGCAATGATCAGAACAGAAAAGTGCAGGTAAAATGCACTCCCCCTCAAATGTGTCACTCACAAGTCTTAAGACTGAGTTGTCCAAGCTCTATTTTAGGACAAACCAAGGCCGACTAGGGCCGCTATACAAAGTAAAAGTGATCTAAACACCTCTATCCTGGCCTTAGCATCCAGAACTAGCCTGGTGAAGTTGCCTCCCAGTCTCTCCTAGTTTCCATTTGAATGTATCAGGGTCTGGGACCAGGCAAAGAAAAGAACCGTCAGTTTTTTGACTATCCAATCATCACATCTGCTGATTTGTAGAGCACGTTGTCCTAATGCATAAGACATTTTGTCATGAATATTGTTACATTCAGAATGAAATATTTAACTTCTTACGTCAGATTTACAGAGTGTGCAGGTTAGCTTGTTGATTCAACAGGCATCTGCTCTGTTTTTCAGTCTTTTTTTTTAAACCGTCATGTTTGTTTTGACATGAACCGACCATGTGTATCTCCGTGGTTAATTCACGTGTCAGTCATGCCCATCTTAGAGAAGGTACTTAGTTCAGAAGTAAATAGTGAAGAAAAAAATAACTGCAGAACACTGTTTAGTACAACCAAAACAATCCCATCCACTTAAACTTTGCATTTGAGAAAACATGTTGGTCAAAAAGCTGGTTCTTTGTTCATTCACTTTTCTCCAAATATTACTGTATTACTGTAGTGTGCATTTGTGTCGTGTAGCGTGGGTTCAACGCCAACGCATCAAGGTTATCTTCATATTTATAAATGTTTTCACTCTATAAAAAGGCAAAAGTGGATGACTAAATGTTATTCAGCAGACACTACCTCTACAGTCATGAGGCAGCCCATTATTTAACAACATCATGCAAATATAAGACTTTAAAACTGTTAGGAAGTGAACTAAATATAGAAAACTGAACAGGGAGTGCACTGTATTCAATGAGTTTTCCATTTATTAAACTTATCTTAGCCAATTATATCCATGTAAGTGAAACTTAAAAAACACACCAAAATAAATAATAAACAAAGAATTGTGGTGTTCATCGTGAAGTGTTATGTTTGTTATTATGGCATATGTAGTTCCCGGTAAATGACTGGAAGCATTCCTAGAAACTCCCCAGGTAAGCCAAACAAGTCTTCTCACCGCTCACACACGCACTGCAGCACTTTGGAATGCCAAAACATTGCCTGGTATTTAAACCTGGCGTCAAATATGTTATTACCATGTCATCTGATCTTTAATCTCAATGTTGGGGTTTTCGTAACATTTCTTGGCGAAACGAGACCAATTGACTGAAGTTTGTTTTTAAAAAGACTACATTACATTGCACAAGTCTATTAACACTGTCTCATTTCTCATTAAATAAATAGTCTGTCCTCCCTTTTATTCTGTGTATTCGAAAATGTTTATGTTATTGGAAACTTTTGGCTTGGTGATTGTCAGTGCTAATGCGGTTTGTAATGTGTTCTGTAATGGTCTTTTTAAATTCACAGCCAGTTCCAGTCAATCATTTATATTTTCTGGTTTTATGATTTTTTTTTTTAAACTAATTTATTCGTCTTTTGTTTGTTTTTCTTTCAGAGCAAAGTACCACAAGCTAAAATACGGCACAGAGTTGAACCAAGGCGAGATGAAGCCCCCCAGCTATGACTCTGGTGAGAGTTAAGTTGCCAGTGCAGCCTCTGTCTTTCTGTCTGTCTCTCTCTATCTCTCTCTTCCACTCTTTGTTTCTTTCTCTTATTCTGTCTCTCTCACTCTCACTCTCTCATTCTCTGTCATTCATTCTCTCCATATTTTATCCATATTCTCTCACTCTTTCACTCAGTCTTCTTTCTCTCTCCTTTTGCTTGCTGCCTCTTTTCCCTCTGTACTACTTTGTATCCCTCTCTTCTCTCTTGTTTCCTCTTTCTCTCCTTACCCCCCCGTTCTCTTACTTACTCTCTCTCTCTCACAGTTTTTCTCACTCTCCTCTTTTCTCTCTTCTCTTTCCTCCTCTCCCTCCCTCTTCCTTTGTGTCTTTTTTTCTCTGTCACTTTTACTCTCTCACGCCCTCATTTACTCCTTCACCCTCTCACATTCCCTCAGCCTCTCTTTTCCCTCTTTTCTTTCTCTCTTCCCTCCCTCACCCCCCTCTCTTTCTTTCTCTTTTCCTTCCCTCCCTCTCCTTCCTTCTCATTGTCTCTCCTTCTCTTCCTCTCTCATCCTCCCCTTCCCTCACACTGTGAGCCTCTCCCTCACTTTCTCTCTCTCCCCTCTTTCTCTCTCCTCTCTCGCTTCTCTCTCCCTCTTTTTCCTCCCTCCCTCTCTGAGCGTGTTGTGTGCACATACCTGGAGTGACAGTGCAGTTCGGCCTGTGAAGGCTGCGTTCAAGTCCAATCTTGTTCTTTTTGCCTTGATAGATTTCATCACTGTCACGTCTCCTGAAAGAGCCTTTGTTTTTTTTGTGTGTGTGCACTGCAGAGCGACACGGTTACCTGTTATTGGTTTAGGGAGGTGACATTTAAAAGGACAGTACACATTCTTTGCCTTCACTAAAATAGTTTCTGGTCATTTTAAACATTAAACACACACACGAGGGACATTCCTATTGGTCACAGGTGACTGGTAAAAGGAATTGATTGGTTGCTAATTACCAAAACACTTACTGCAGCTTTGGTTTTGAATGAGTCTTTTTGCACAGAGAAGCAACCAAAAAGTGAATTTGGATGACCAAATAACCAGTGTTATTTGTTACTAAAGTACAGATACTGGAGCAAAAAGATATTCAAGTAAAAGTATTTCATGAAAAAAATGTAATAAAGCTTCAAATGTAGTGATTTTGATAAAGATTTGTGCTGAATTTTGTTCAACAGAAACAACAGATTTTTTTTCCTAGCTGTTTTTATTTGTATATATTTGTTTGCTCAAACTACAAACATGCTAAAAATAAACCCTCAGCTTTTTCAGCAGGTAATAAAAAATACTTTTACTTTTCAGTCCTGTTCAAAAATGTGGCCTTTTCAATCCATTTCAAAAATGTAGCGTAGAGTAGAAAGTACAGATACTTTCTCTCAAATGTAGTGAAGTAAAAAGTATCCACTTTAAAATCTACTTCAGTAAAAAATTTAGGTATCTGTACTTTACTTAAGTACAGTACTTTATTACTTTTACTTTGTTATGTTCCACCACTGCAAGTCCCAGCCTTTTTTTTTAAAGCCCCCCCTGTTGGCCTTTAGTCATTTACTGCATTAATTGGTCAATGGTGTCAAAATTTGTATTGGTCAACTTATTTCATCTATATTATATGGCTTTATATGGAACAACAGCAGTAAAGTAGTTAGTGCGTTAAACTCATGATTCACAAGTTTAATCTGCCTTTATGTAAATACATTGTTTCTTAGTACTTTTTCTGTGGAAGTAGTTTTTGCATGAACTCCTGTGCAGTTGCAGCCTTTTGAGCACAGTCTGGGTCAGATACATAGAGATACAGAATAGTTTTGAGAGTTTTTGCCACACCCCCTTTTTAGTCGCCTAACCGATCGTCAGAACATGTCTTTAGACAAACGAGATTTTCTTTAGTCGACTACAGCCCTACTGTCCTCGTAGTAACCTAGTACCTAGTGTAACCCTGTGTCGCTTTCTGTTGGCTCGGTTTCTGTTTCCAGTATCATTACAGTGAATTAATTGGCCTCTCATGTTTGAGCCCTCTCCAATCACAGAGGCAGTCTGTGTTTGTGTCTCATCTGCTCCTCCTCTCCTCCTGTTCATTCATGAGGCTGTGCAGAGCCCTCCAAATGGTGATGAAGAGGAGGGAGGAGGCTGGGGAGAGGAGGAGGAAGAGTGTGAGGTTTTGAGGGCAGAGAAATGAGATGATGTTATGTTCTCACCTGCTCTCCTCCTAAATTAGGCATGACCCACTTAGACAACAAAACATTTTGTGAGAATTTCATGGTTTATTTTTAAATCTTATATGGGATTGATGTGTTGTGTTCTTTGAAAAGTGTTATACCTGTAATATTGTTAGTTGTGTTACAGTGATTCGACAAAAATACACAAAAATGACCAAATCCACAAAATTTGATGGAATAAATAGACCATCATCCTAACCTGTATTACAGAACTTATCTTTACTGTTTTTGAGCAGCGACAGTATACAAAACATGACATTTTGAAAGTTGACATTGAACACCCATTAAAAATCCCTCCATTCTCCACAAGCTGACAGCCTGGCTTCATACATTAATTGTTGCTGTCGATGGCTACAGTCCAGCTTCTCCAGATCTAAAAATAACTCAAACGGATTCATAATTTACAAAGTTGTGGCAGAGTGGAGGGCACTTTTCATAATCACATAATTCACATGTTTTTAATGTTCAGAAAGCAGAAAGCAGGATCACTCATCACTTTGAAGCTCTGTCATTATAGTACTGCACAGTAAAGGTGCCCTGTGTAACTTTTCCTTTGGGGGGGAACTGACCCTTGCTTGTCTCCAAGGAAATATTGACTTGCCTGGAATGTTCCACAGTATGGCATTAAACCTATCTATAATGCATATACTCAAATGTTTTCATCGCTGAAAAATATGCATCCCTACTTGGCCACCTCACCACAGATCTGACCTGTGACTTGGTCTTGTGGTGTCATGAAGACAGGCATGGGGGTGCTCTCCATCAGAAAAGTTACATGCACCTTTAGTGTAATTTGGATTGCATAATTTAACCCCATAATCTTGACATCCCTATTATTACTAAATTTGATGTCCTATACAGGTCTTGTCTGATACAAATGTATATAGTAAAGTGAAAGTTTCTGCATTTTTTAAATCTTTTCCTTCAGTTTGCTTCATATAAATGTCTGATAATTACTCTTACAGACTCACTTGTATGTCCATTTAAACTTGTAAAAAGAACGTACTGGTTCAAACCCACATTCATATGCGCTCATTTGGTCTCATTTCAGGGCAGATGCCGGGACGCTCCGATGCAGGAATTTTATTGTTCAGTGACTTGTGCTTATGTTAATTTTACAATTTTGTTATAAAAGTTATTAAATTCTTTTCGCTCTCTTTATTTCCAGATGAGGCCAATGAGAACGACACATCTGGATCCCTCAACAATCAACTGTCCTGGAAGCAAGGTCGCCAACTCCTCAGGCAGTGAGTATAAATATGTAAATGATAAAGTTTAGCCCACTTCTTAAATCATTAGTATTTGATTAGCCAACATGGCATTTCAGATCTAAAAGCACAAAGCTTCCTCTGTACTAATTGTTTTGCAGTATTTACATAACAAAGTGTGGTGTAAAGCTCCCCCTGTTGGTCATTGTGAGGTGTTACTTATTGTTGGTAAATTTGGTGTGTTTCTAGTGCAGTGTTTTTTAAACATGGGATTTGAGATCATGGGTTTCTTTCTGGTCATTATATTTTGACCCAATGAATGAAAAACTGTGCCCATCAAGTCAAAGTTAAAGCAGCTAATTACATTTAACAAAGAAGAAATAAAGAGTGAATGTCGGTCTGTATTTCAGTCATTTAGTAATGAAGTTTTTTCCAGTTCATGTACAAAGAAATATTTTGTTTTTTTGTTTTATCTTCCTTACATTCCAAAGTTGGGGTTTTCTCACTCGTCGCAGGCTCTATGGCTGTTCCTCATGTGTCGTCTGTCCCACACTAAAGCTCTAAAGCTCCTGTTTCTTCACCAGTCTGTGTCAGGGCAGATCAATAATGTGCACACACCCCTCCGCCCCCTCTTTCTCTTTCCTTCTTCGCCCTTTCTCTCCTTCTCACTCCCTCCTTCTCTCTCTCTCCCTCCATCCCACCCCCTCTCCTTCCTCCCTCTTTCTTTCCCTCTCTCCTAACCCCCCTTTCTTTCCTCCCTCTCTCTTTCTCTCCCTCCCTACTCCCTCTCTTTCTTTCATCCCCCTTTCTACCTCTCTTATTCCACCTCCACCCCTCCCTTTCCTTCCTCTTTCTCTGTCTATTTCTCTTACCCCATCTCTAGCTACTCACTATCGGTCCTTCTGTGTCTCTTTTCACTTGTCTCGGTTTGGTTCTGGTTTGAGCCCAGTTTAAACCTGATGTAATCTTGTTTGGTCCTGTTCTAGTGCTGGTTTAGTTTTTCGTCTTGTTCATGTTAAGTTCTGTGTTAGTCCCTGGTTATATTTGGTGTTTTTGCAAGTGTGATTGCAGCAGCTCTCTTGACACTGAATCTACTCGAGCTGCTCCACTCAGAGTGTGAACTAGAGCAGAGCTGATGATCATGACGTAGGACTTACTTGCTTGAGATTTAATTTACTTAATATTGATTTTATGTGAGTTGCTAAGGCAGGTTCATGGGAGAGGGTTTTTTGCTATACAGTCTTTCAAAGAGAAGAGAGTTTGGTCCATAAACCAATTTTTCTCATGTGAAACGAATGAGCTCATTGGTCATATATCATTTAGAGCAAAATCAAATTTCCCTATTTAGTGCTTTGCTCATTGATTCTGCAGAAATCCACAACGTTTTTCAGTCCCCTGTGATATTTTTTTTTCTTTTTTCCTTGTAAGCATCCCTTTTTGTTTTGATCGCATCTTCCTTAAGTATTGGAGAAGTGTGTATTCTGGATCCCTGGCAAACAAGAGGGTGTTTTGTCGTTTAGTCAATTAATGGTCAATGGAGGCTCAGTCAACTGCATTTTTTGTTAGTCGACTAATTATTGCACTAAGATACTGTTTAGAATCCCTCACAGAAACTACAGAGAAGTAATCATTTTGAGGGCTTTTGCTGGTGCCACGCTTTTAGTCGACCAAGAATTTCATCTTTGACCACAGCTCTAATGAAGACCAAGCAGGAGGCTTTTCATATATCCAGGATTTTATTTTTATAATGTGCATAAATTGGGTTCAAAATGTTTTCAGTGCTAACATAGTTGTAGCCAGCTATGTGTAAAACCATTGTCATGGAAACAGAGATGATGTACATTTGTCATAACATTTTTGCTCTGTATGTGCTCCAGGTACCTGCAGGAGGTGGGCTACACAGACACCATTTTGGATGTGAAGTCCCAGAGGGTGCGGGCGCTACTGGGTTTGGCCGGAGACGGGGGCAGTCGGACGGGGGAACGCCAAACCTCTGAGCCCCTGGTCAACGGGACAGACTCAACTGCTAAAGGCAACAGAGGGTTAGTCTCCATATTATCACTGAACACAATATGTAAACATAAACTACTTTTACATCATTTAAAATGTTATTTGTAATTGTGTGTAATCAACTATAGTCACTGGCAGTAAAATAATATTTGATGTTTATAATATTGCTCTTTTTTTTTTTTTTTTTTAATGAAAAATCTTACTCAGTGCTCAGTGTCATATAATGCTGTTTTTTTACAGAAAAAGTGAGCTGTCAGACACCAGGGCTGTGGAGGAGGTAATTAACTTCATAGAAAATGCAGCGGCCGAATTCAGCGACGAAGACGAGGATGAAGATAGCGAGGGCAAAGACCGGACGACTGTGGAGTCCAGAACTGTAAGAGAAACTCTTAGTATCTATTGTCTGCTGCGTTTTAGATTCAGATGAAGTTATTTCTAGTAATTTCCACTTTTACATATTTGATGAGTCTATGTGAAACATTGCACAACATCTAGGCAGCAAAATGAACCTAACGCATTTTGGTTGCTGTACTTCTTCCCATTTGATAGTTAACATAAACAGGCCTGTACCTGACTTTTATTTGTTTTAGCACAGGAATACCTTTTACTCTTTCTATTGTATAAGACACTATTTCTGACAAAAATACACTGAATGACATTTTATAGGTTGTTGGATGAGAACCATAAAGAAGCAATGGCCAGGGAGAGATAATTGTATCCACTATCGGTTCATGCCAGACATGTAACCTATACGCAACCAGCGGACATATTGGTTCTACTCCTAATTTAAACAAATGTCAACTTCAAAGAAAATATGTATAAACTGTTCAAATATCGAAGCAGTCCTAATCTTTACTGTTGGCTGTGGTGCGGACGTTTATACAGTAACAAATTGCATCATACAAAAGTACAGCTGCATTTTAAAATGCAAATTTGGCTTCTTTGCAGTGAGATATTCATTAAATGCTAATAAATAATTAGCATATGTGATTAGCCTTCTGGTCAAATATAATGGACTCTAATCTAACACCTCAAACATGGCTGGTAAGTGTCTGAAACTTTCCTCATGTGTGGTAATAGTGCTGGACTAAATATTAAGTTCTGAAGTTATTTTGAGCTTCCAGTGTTTAGATTGATACGTTTCTACTTGTTATAAGTCTGTGTAAAATCATTGAAAAGCCCTTCAAAAGCCTCTATACCTGCACTGACTGCCCTGTGTGATATTACTTGGCAAAAAACGACACACTTCATGCAACATTTGCAAACCATGTTTGCGTGTAGAAAGACTAAATACTCACCGCTTTCCATAGAAACAGTAAGGCTCAGATAAAACGCAATTTAATTCTATCATGAAAGTGTAACATAGTTTGGCAGCCAATTGGATGAGAAACAACTTTCTATGAAAGACTTCAGTCCTTTAGTGTATGGGCTAATAGTTCATTCTCAAACATGGTTCAAGACCAGAGGCCCTTTTATATAATGGGACTAATGGATAGTTATATATTGTGCAAGTATATTTATATTGTTTAATTAAAAACCCTGGATATATTTTCTTATATAAGTATAATTCATATATTGTTTTGTAAGTTGAATCATTGAATGGGTATGTACAGTATGACTGCATGTATCAACAGTCTCCATTGTTAAACTATGGTGAATTGATCCTGTATTTCCTGTAGATAATGCGTAAGAAGCCGTCCTCCACAACCACTCCAGCGAGTATGGACACCAGCGAGGACCCAGACGCTGTAGAGGCTCTAAAGGTGTTTGACTTCCTGTCCAGTCCTGACGAAATGGATACGTCCCCAGAGTCCAGAGACCCGGGGGACGGCACGGACTGGGGTGAGTCTCTGTCCTGTCTAAAGCATGGGACAATAGTACTGTAGTACTCTCTCTACGGGGCGCCTGGGCCAGGTCTCAAACTTGTCGCTACATAGAATACACTGCAATTATATCACTATTTAGTAGCAATTATTTCTTATTTTAAATTTTACTGATTAACAGAGGGAAAATTAGAGGTTCAAACCAAAAAATGTATAACAGAATAATGCCAGGGACAGTCAAGTCTATAATGTGTTATAATCCGTAATAAATCTGTAATGAATCAGGACTGAACCAGCAATGAACCAGCAATGAACCAGCAATGAACCAGGACTAAACCAGGACTAAACCAGGACTGTGAAATTCAACTAAAAGCCTGTACTGGTAATTTTCAGAACCTACTGGTCTAGACATTCCCATTATATAGCCTAGTTGAAATATTCAGTTGTGTATAATTTTTTTGTTTATAAATAGGTAATATTGTAATACTTGTACTTCTCACTCATTTCTCATGCTGTGGTCATATTTCATGATGTTTGATGTTTCTCTGTTTAACCCATAGTTTGTTCCTTCACTGTGTTCCCATAGCAACGTCTGACCACAATGTCTGTTCCACTCCTGTGTCTCAAATCAGCATAATTTCTTTGAGTCAGTGCTAAATTACCACAAAGGTTAACATCCCTAGATATCCAGTTCAGGCCAAAATATACAAGATGTTCAGTTAACTTATTGGAGATATTGTGGAAAAGTGTTTCAGTTAGTGATGAGCAAATCAAGATATTGATATTAGTATTGGCAATATAAAGATATTGGCCATTTTTGGTTGCCAAGACCATAACAATTTATTTTAAATGAATGTTACTTTTCCACAGTATTTCATTTAATTGAGCTGCAGTATTTCATCTTATATTGGTACTGACTCATTTCAAAATCAAAATCCTCAAAACACAACCCCTATAATTTAATCCAAAACATTAGTAAACAATAGTACATTTTAAGAATGGCTACGATCTTCATGAATAGAACTAGTCTAGATGTATTAGAATAACTTGTAGTCCCTGAGCTCTTGAATCCAGTGAAGCAGGATGTGAGCAGCTCTGGCTCTGTGTGTCCCATAGACAAGGAGGAGCAGGGTCCCGTCACAGAGGCCTGGGACGTGGACCCCGGCCTGATAACCAAACTCAAGGAGCAGTACAAAAAGGAGCGCAAAGGCAAAAAGGGGGTGAAGCGTAAGTCCCTCCTGCTCCTCTCTCTGTAGAGTTCTGAGGCCTCGGTCCAAAACAACTTCACTCTTTGGTTCCTCATCTCCTCAAGATGCTTTTTCTGTTTGTTTTAGCATTGCTTTGTCCCAGAGCTGAACAGTTGGGAAAAAAAATGTCACTGGAGCAGGAACATCTGGTTTTGGAAGTTATAATACTATTTTCATTCATTCAAAAAAGCACATTAGAATTTTAAAGGTACATTATGTAACTTTTTTGGTGGAAGGTCCGTCACCTGCTTTTCTCTATTGAGATGTGATTGCTTACACTAAAATACTCCACACTATGGCATCAAATGTATTCATGTCCATGGAAACAATCAGGTGACCCTCACAACGTATGTTTTACAAAATATTTTGGAGCACAAAAATAATTTGAGTAAATGCGAGATGGACAAGTTTAATGTCATACTGTGGCACATTCCCGGCAAAGCAGTAACATCTCCACATCTCCAAGCAGGTAGCGCTCTCCCATCAGAAAAGTTGCATAGTGTGTCTTTAAATGCCAGACCGGGAGACTAAACTATGGAATAACTCAATACGTGATAATATTCATTCAAACTGAATTGAAAACCTGAATATATTTTGACTTCCATAGTTTAGCGCCCCATCAATCCTTAAAACTATATTTAATGTTTTTCAAAAGTGCAAAATAATGAATGACAATTAGCTTCCAGAGCTTGTGGCAAATTGTATGTTATCTTATGAAATATTTGCCTACTACTATCCTTACAATAATGCCCAGTTTCCCATATGTCAGTGTATTTACTTTGATGGCAGTGGTCCTCTAACTGTTCAGCCCTCCTGTCCTCTGCACTGTCCTGTCAAAACCATTTTCCTTTTTGTCTGATCAGCCTTCTCCTTCAGACCGGCACGTTTCCCTCCTCATTTATTCATTCTTACTTTATAACTCACTTCATCTTGTCCACACTCATCACAGATTCATGTGTAAGTTAGCTGTGTCGACTCCTTCATCCGTCTACGATCTGGGTTTAGTCTCTAGTGAACGCATCCTCTTCTCATTAAAACCCATCATCATCTGTCGGCCATCTTGGTACTCCAGTTAATAGCGGTTGTTGTTGTTTTTAATTGAAAGCTGTACAAACAAACAGTGAGATGTCTGGATACTGCCGCTCTCACAGTTAAGAGGCACTTCAGATCCAGTCTCATTCACTTGTGGAGAGTCATTAGGTTGTACATTTAAAACACCAACTCTTTGTAAATGGGGCTCTATTGAATCACGCGCTGCTCAGCTCGTCTCCGCTTCCCTTTCATTCGATTCAGACGCCATTTTTAACACTTAGATCTCTCCTGTCGGCCTATTTTAGTTTTTCTCACTTGGTTTATCACATCTGAGGGAGTGTGGAGGAGAACGGATGAAAATGAGGGATGGGTTTCTTTTTATGGTGTGCAGGCACCTGTCAGGAAATTTAAATGTAAAGAGGTGAAAAATTCTGTAGATTATTTAGAGAACTATACTTAATTTTTTAGTAATTTTTAGTTATTTATTTCACTTGTGATGAATCGAAAGAATGTATTGTTTACTTTCCCATCTAAGGTCATCACAATAAGTGGCACAGGTTTTAAGTCGGATGCCTTGCCATTATTCAGGCTTGGGACTGACACACAGCACTGAAGTTTTTAGATTCTGTGGATGGTATGGCCTAACATTTCATAGTAATATGGCATAAACCAATTAAGAAATGCAGTTTCAGATGTTTTATACATCACATGTTTAATTGAAATGCTAAACTTCTGTATATATTGATTTGTGCTAGTAAGCTTAGTCTCTTTTGGAATTATATTATTTTGTTTTCATGTTTTCTGTCCTAACCCAGAATTTATAGGAGCTTCAGCAACACGTAACATAGTCAAAGCTACATACGCATGTATTTTTAAATGTGTCAATTTACACCAGAGGTATCAGAATTGTATAGCAACAATATATTGTATAGCATCTGTATATTATACACCAAACTGCTTTATATTGCTTACATATTCATTTTGATCTAGTGAATTACGTTTTAAAACTATACATAACAAGAGGGACGATGCTTTGCACAGCAATAAGCCATGTCAGTGATGCTCGCATTAATTAGGCAATGAACCATTTAACTTCCGGTGTCTGCACACCATGCACTTTTTCCTTCATAAGTTGTAGTTCATCACAAGTCATTCCCCAAGGTCCTTGATGCGATGCACGTTGTTTACGCGACACTAGTAGTTTTAGCTGTTACTGCTTTGGTGTAATAGTGTGGATAATAGTTTAAAGGTATAATATGTAACTTTTCTGCTTACATTATAGATCGATCTGTTTGACATTTCCTCTTTTGTTTACAAGGTTTCAATTTTCCCGCTTTACATTTAAAGTTTTCTTCAATTTTCTGCTTTTTCCTTTAATCACTTCCTTTTCAGCTTCTGTTACTCATCCCATATAGTCTGTTTCCCAGTCTGAATACACTTATTGGAACTAGACTCAGAAGACTAAAGACTGCTGTTCTAACTTGTTGTACAGGGCCCAATAGGTCTAAGCTGCAGGACATGCTGGCTAATTTAAGAGATGCAGAGGACTTGTCCCACTTGCAGCCCCCCTCCGCCCCCCAGCCCAGACCCAATGTGGCCCGCTTCAACGAGCATGAAGCGAACAGGACGGATGAAGGTGAGTCAAAACTGATGGCACAAATAAAATATAAGATACTATACTGTACAGTAGTCAAAAGTGAAACGTTCCTCCATATGATTTAACAGTGACCTGAAGTAGGGCTGGGCGATTTTGCTTGAAAATAAAATTTGGATTTTTTTTATTTGATTTTTGACTAAAAATGTTCTACAAACTACAGAAAAGGGTCAAAATTTCATCTTTTTCATCTTTTATGAATGAGATAAAACTAACTATTGCATTAAACATGCAGCCCCAGCATTTAATTTGATGTCACAGATTTCAAAGCAGTCAGCGCTGCATGACCCTGTACTTTGGTCCCTGTGACTGCAGTGAGCAGCTTTTCTTGCATTTTCAATGCAGTTGTGAATGCAAGAAAGTGGGGAGAATATAAATTGATTTCCTTCCAAACAAATTGACTTGAACTTCAAATTCGATTAATCGATTTATTTGATTTTTTGCCCAGCCCTACCGTGAGGTCAATTGGTTTTGGAACAATATTTAATATGTACTTTGAAGAGTTCTAGACAAAGATGCAGATCAATATAAACCTCAACAATCATAAGGTACAATGCCTAGGCCTAAGTTTCACTGTATGAACCACCTTTGAAATGTATTTTAACTTAACCTGTTCATTTAGTGAGGGAGGTGTGCATCATATCTAGGAGTGGGTAATATGGTGATGAAAATCCAGTTCTGATCTTCTTCCTGTGACAATCTGCTATTTTAGTCACATTGTCATATTGTTTTTCACTGTTTCTCTATTTATGCAGCTGTCTCCTCAAACACAGACACTTTTTCTCACCCACACTTAGTCAGCATCTGGATTTAGCCAATCATAGTGAAGTGTGAACTTCAGAAGAAACATATGACCTCTTAAAAGCAATAGAAACATACAGCGTGTACATGAATCATAATTAAATTGAATAACTGACTAATCTCAAATACTCCTGGCCCATAAAAGTACTTGTATGGTTTAGTCTAACTCTCTGCCGCTTGTGTCCAGTGGAGGCGCTGACATTCCCTCCGACCTCGGGGAAGGCGTTCATCATGGGTCCAGACGAGGCCATGGAGAGTGAGCTGGGGCTGGGGGAGCTCGCTGGACTCACTGTGGCCAACGAGGCCGACAGTCTCACATACGACGTGAGTACAGCCGTAGCAGGGGGGTGATGCAGTTGGGGATTGTTTGAGAAATATCATTTACAAATAAGCACATTATAGTGATGTTTTTATATTTTTTTCTGACCCCTTTAACAAACGTCCAAACATGACATAATATAAATGTTGTGGTCATTTGTAAATGTAATTATGACAAAGTTATCATATAAATTGCTTATACTGTAATAGTAAAATTGTTGTAGTAAAATTGTAGCCAGTTCATAATTATTTTCTCTGTAACAAAACATTTGTCAATCACTGAGTTTACTGCCTATTAATTCTCAGGTGAATGAAGTTTACAATATTTTTGATCATTTGCCTTATAAGGTTTTTCACAAGTATCAAACATCTTGCCATCTTATTTTTTGAAAACCTAATAAGCAAATGTCAGATTGTTCAAAGACGTTTATTGATCCCTAGAAGGCCACAATCTCCCACACGGTAAAACACAATGGAGTTATGTGTCAGAAGCCGACACTGAGGGGATGAAAAGCCTTTACAAGTATTGCGTGTGTGTGTGTTTTTGTACTTTCAGTATCCCCCTACTGTGAGAAGTAAAGGTTGTTAAAGACTGTTTGATATATTGCTACTTTTATGTTATAAACGAAGTACCTGGGATCAAACCCTTTTAAAAGATGTTGTTCTTTTCATTTCTTGATTAAAGTTTATATGTTTAACATGACAGTGTCTAAAAATAGTGAAATCATTTATTTCCATTGACAGCTAATAGATTTCTTAGTGATTATGTGACCAGTTTCTGAATACAA
The DNA here is from genome assembly GCA_000787095.1 of Periophthalmodon schlosseri. Taxonomy (NCBI): domain Eukaryota; kingdom Metazoa; phylum Chordata; class Actinopteri; order Gobiiformes; family Gobiidae; genus Periophthalmodon; species Periophthalmodon schlosseri. The sequence goes on from KN484773.1 coordinate 32,862, forward strand.
ATATAACGTTACTTTGACCTTAAAAATACTTTACATTTGTGCCAAACCATTGTGCTAATATCAGAATTCAGAAGGTACAAAGAAAAGTTTAAAATCTATACATTTTTGAAGGTTGGCTTAAAGTCAGCAAAATGTCAAGTTGGCAGACACATTTAGAAGTTTTGAAATGTAGAAAATGTTTCACAAAAACGACATGCTATATTAAGCCTATATTTGTGCCTTTTGCATCTAACTTAATCTTCAACTTTTGCTAAGTTTGCTAATAAGATATTTGCTTTTTTTCCAGATTGGAAACAACAAGGACGCCATGAGGAAGACGTGGAACCCCAAGTTCACTTTGAGGAGTCACTTTGACGGAATCCGGGCTTTGACCTTTCACCCTGTGGAGCCTGTCCTGGTCACCGCCTCCGAGGACCACACGCTCAAAATGTGGAACCTCCAGAAAACTGCTCCAGCCAAAAAGTAAAGTCATTTCTTACTGTCAGTAATCATTTATTTAATCACTATTTAAACGAGAAAGCTCCATTGAGATTTGCGTAACTATTGTATTGATTTAGTGGGAGCTTTTCACAACAACTTTCATTCCCTACAATTGCGCCTGGTTAGCAATGGACTTAAAACGAGAACTATTGTGTAAACCAAATAATACAATATCAAAATACTAACTAAATAAGGACAAAACGCGCTGAACCAGAACAACTGGGGACTATTTATGACGGTCCCACCTAAAGTTTGTCAAAAACTGTTTAAACTGTATAGTCCAGACTGAGGTAGGATTAAGATGCTTTCAACTTCTAAAAATACAGTAAATGACAAATCCATTTGAAAGATGTTTTGCCTCAGTTTTTGAGGGCCAATGCTTTTAGTGCCCATCAGGGTTTTGACTTTGGTCGTGTTGAGTTGAAAGTGCAATGACTTTCTGAAATGCAGCTTGACACTGTGTTTTCTGCCACACTCCACTTTGCAGCCCACAATGTAACTGTTTAATTTTAGGGGTTTTTTTTAATTCAGTGTTTTTCTGTGCTTTGTGTGTGTGTGTGTGTGTGTGTGTGTCTTTTGTATGTATGAAAATGCTTTGACAATAAAATCCCCTTTCTTATCTCACAGGAGTGCATCTTTAGATGTGGAGCCGATCTACACATTCAGAGCTCACAGGTACAGACATGTACACTTAACTTAAATACTTATATATAAAATCTATTATTATTTTAAATATAACACACTTTTCATTTCAAGGAATCTGAGTCTTAAAGAGAAAACAAAATCAATTGGCTAAAACAATGAAAAAAAATGTAAACCTCACAATAAATTAATAATTAACAATTAAATAATTAAAACAATTAAATAATCTTAATTTAATAGACAATTAAAAGTCTTAAATAAACAATTAAAAAGCCTTAAATGGCACTGAATAGAATGAACTGCACATATAAAAACAAATCTCTTGCTCTGCTCAGCCCATAACAACAGAATAATGCCTGTTTGTGTCCACAGGGGGGCAGTGTTCAGTGTGGTGATGAGTGCGACTGGGGATCAGTGCTTCAGCGGAGGCCTGGACGGGACCATTCAGTGCTGGAACACCCCTAACCCAAACATCGACCCCTATGACTCCTACGGTAAACAACTTCAAATGTTGTAGTACTAGGTCACAGTTTGTCAAGCGTTTTCAAAATACCCTGCCATAATTGTTCTTAAAGTTTCTATTCTTAAGATTAAATTTAATCTGACTGTACTTATTGAAGCATCTTGTGTAGAGTGTTTTGTATTGTGTTGTCCTATGGTTTAATGCGTTTAGTAGCCTACTTTATTAAATACTGTTTTTCTTATGTGTTTGTGAATCCTGTATATTATTAAACATTGCTTTAGTGTTACCCTGTAGGCTTCCAAGTAACTACAGTAAACAGCTCATGTAATATTAGTATTTTTTGTACTTTTGATATAGTGGCTAATTAGTGATAAGTGACTGAGTTATTTTATACTTTGTGTTCTTGTCCCAGACCCCTCCGTGCTGCGGGGAGCGTTGACAGGGCACACGGACTCTGTTTGGGGCTTAGTCTACAGCAGTGCTCACCAGCGCCTCCTGTCCTGCTCCGCCGATGGGACAGTGCGGCTGTGGGACGCCAACAACACCACCACTCCGGCTCTGGCTGTCTTCAATGAAAATAAAAGTAAAGACACAAGTCACTTTTAAAATTTAAACCCAGTAGACATATTCTGTTTGTAAAGCGGCACCTTTTACCTGTTTTCCCATGACAAAAACATTTATATTTGTATGGCCCCCCTGTTGGACATTTACAGCCTTGCAGTCTTGACTCTTTACAGTCTAGCATGTAAAATACTGTACAACTAAAGTTAGTCCATGTACCGGTAATCCCTCGTTTGTCCAGGAGTGGTCCATGGTAGAAAAGGTTTCAAAGATCTGGACACTGTTTTTGAAATTGAAGCGTCTCTACTGCCAGCCAGAAGTCGGTGTCAGTCTGAAGTTACTGGTCTAAATTCTTCCTTCTCGGTCCAGTTCTTTCAGATTGAAAATGACTCCTGCATGGGAGTTGAAACGTCTTGATTTCAAAAACTTGCTGATGACCACCTTTGGAACAATTTCTATACTAAAGCTTTAAAATTTATTGTGGCCTTTATGAAATCCACCTCATACAATTTTCTTCCCACTAGACAAGAGAAGTTCAGTTTTGGCTTACACTTTGCTGCCTTTTTTCAATACATAAACCAACAAACAAGCAAAACATGCAGACACTGTAGGTATAAAGAAAACAAAATACATTTTTCAACATTAAAACATATGGTAGGAAACTAACACAAAATTGCCCCTTTTTACTCACTCAGTCATGTCATTTTTGTATTTGAATATATATTGAATATATGGTTGTGTCTCTCAGAGCTGGGTATCCCGTCCTCGGTGGACCTTGTTTGCAGTGAACCGGCTCATCTGGTCTCATCCTTTACCAGTGGAGAGATCGGCCTCTTCAACATGGAGACTCAGCAGCTCGTCCTGAGTCTGGACACCAACACAGAGCAAGGTACGAAGGAGACTTTAAATGGAGCATGATTCAATTAGAAAATCCAAAATTTTCTTCCAGGTTTAATTTTTGACTTTGGCTCAACTAGATTTTGCATATTGAGATGATGTTAAATTAGCTTTTTGGTAACCTCTAGTGGCTGTTGTCCATAATGACTTGCCTTACTTTGATGATGAATGGAAAGTGTGCTTTTTTGCTTCAATAGTCCACATCAAAATAACATATTATTGATGTTTTGGTTTGTTTTGGCCAATCACAAACCCACTGAAACTGCTATTCCCCATAAAAATGTTTTTCAATTATTTCTCTTTTTTTCTTTCACATAATGTTTACACAGCTGAACAGCATATTTTTTGATGATCCATCGGCTTCACACATAATTTCTTTATATTTTTCTTTAGGCACCCCCTCTCACATAAACAAGGTGCTGAGCCACCCGACCCTCCCCATCACCATCACAGCGCAGGAGGATCGACACATCAAGTTCTACGACAACAACAGTGGGAAGCTCATCCACTCTATGGTCGCTCACCTTGATGCAGTCACCAGTTTAGCCGTGGACCCCAACGGACTTTATCTCATGTCGGGAAGTGAGTGATTCAGCTACTGTGGCTCAGACTGATGTTATCAAAGATGTGTCAGATAGCTCTGACCTCAGGCTGTAGATCCCTGATACAGACTGCACCAGTCACATACACCTCTGAATATGAGCCTAAACGTGATATTATTTTAATAGTTATTTGTATAGGTTTGTTTTGTGTCAGTCTCTGTGTCTTTCTCCTCGTGTTGCTGACCCTGTTCTGTCTGTCTCAGGTCACGACTGCTCCATCCGCTTGTGGAACCTGGAGAGTAAGACCTGTATCCAGGAGTTCACGGCTCACAGGAAGAAGTTTGAGGAGTCCATTCACGACGTTGCGTTTCATCCGACTAAATGCTACATTGCCAGCGCCGGTGCAGACGCTTTGGCGAAAGTGTTCGTATGACCCTGCGGCCCGGCCCTCTGACTCCGCCTCCTTCGATCAGGGACCAATAGAGACGCAGAAGGGAAGGACTCTGTCCCTGAGTGAAACAGGCTTTCTGTGGAGAGGAACTGTTCAGTCCCCCATCAACCATCCAGGCAGGCCTGGGTGTACGGCCACAGTGCCCCCTGCAGACTCACCTCCGCCACTGGAGGCTCAGGACTTAAACCTGGACTGGATGTCTCCAGCTCTGCCCCTCCCTCAGGCCCCGCCCACTTACCAGGCCTCGCCCACATGTCAGGCTCGAGTTATGTTGATCCAGAATCATGAGGTTCACTCGGAGCTCTCCCTGACTGACTCTGCTTGCTGGCCTGCCTTTTTTTTCCTTTTTAAAACACTTCTTGACAAACGTGCCTTTGGTTTCAAAAGGTCTGAAAAGTTATTTTAACAAACTTGTTCTTTGGGAAAACGGGAGAAAGTGGCGAAGACATGGAGCTGTTTGTCACAATGTTGTTGATTTTAACATTGGATGTAAAATTACAAATGCTTATAATAAACAAAATATATATTCAGTCTTAAAATCTTAACTGTGCAGCGTTTGAGTGCTCCTTTTGACAAAGTGTGGTTGGGAAATCAAATTTGTGCATTTCAAGGCAATGCTAATGAGTGATAAAGACCATGGGATATATATCGCCTGTATGTTAGATTAATTGTACACTTGAGAAGTAAGACTACATGTGTCCAAAGTAAACCTTTTTTGGTTATAAAGACAATTCAAACTTGGTTCTTATAGATGTCCATTTTAGGAAAAACTATCTGATTTTGGCCAGTTTGCTCTTGTTTGAATTGAATGGCTTGTACTCTGTAGTTTTCCCCAGTTGTGTGGACATGCTCAGTGTGATGTTTCATGTCCAGATATTTACAGTAGTCCAGTGTTTAGCAGGAACTTAGTACTGTAGGACTATTTGTAAAGACTTCAAACTCCACCATCGCTGAGGGCAGACCGCTGCAGCTAACTGTACAGTGAATGAGGAGGTGGGTGGAACCAATCAGAGATGTACATGTGTGTACAGCTTCAATCAGCCGTTTTCTCAGTCACTGGTTTGTATATGAAAGTATGTTCAAATAAAACCTGCTGTAAAATGTGATTCTGAATATTTGTATTTTTACATTACATATTTGTTTTTTTTTCTTCATACTGATCAAACTCGATTTTTGATTTAATCAAATTTTGTATTATTAAAACAGATACACATGGCTTTCACTATTACGAAAATATAGAAGAGTCATAATTGCCATTTGATCGAAAATATTTTTTTACTCAAGTCTAATTGCACAGGTAGGCAAATTCAATCTAATTTTAACTGAGATTGGTACAATCATGCTTGGGTTTTTTTAATTGAGAAATCTTGTGGCACAGTGGCAGTAAAAGCATGTGGTTTCGGAATTATGAATAAAATGGACTTTTAATCATTGCCATTTAACACAAATAGTCAGTCTTATTTATGTTCAGGAAACTCATATTGAAAGCATTTTTTTGTTTTAAATAAGAAAACTTTGTCATTTTTATTTTATTTTAAAAGTACAGCCCTAGTTTTGCCCCTGCTACCGGACTTTCCCAACAAACATGGCAGCCTCCTAAAGCAGGATATTATTTGAGAGAAGACCCCAAAAAATATGTTAGCAATGCAATCTATAACTAGTCATCACTACATAGATATATTAAACGGCAGCACACAAAATCAACAAATGGCTAAGAGTCTTAAATATTTTCAGAATTTTATTAAAAATATCACAAAATATTAATTAATATTTGAAAATTAGCAAAAAGATTTTAATATGTACATTTACAAACGATGAAATTATAAATATATTTTCAACAGAAAAAGCTGCAGAGTTGGAAGCAAAATGCATTGTGGAAAAATTAGACAGTATACATCCTAATACATTTTTGACAAACCATTCGTATCCATAGAAGCACCAAGAAAGTCTCAAAGGAACTTAATGTCCTCGGTATGTACCATCTCTCTCCCATTAGGAAGACCAAACACAGATCTACACAAATATAAGCACCTTTGTAAAACTGAAGGCATTGGAGGAAGTGCAACTGGTCTGCTGGGTAGTTTTGACCATTGTTATTATTAAAAGTTATTTTTGGGACACATTTTATATTCAAATTCAATTTCTCTCTGGCCTTGTCAATATTAAGCAGCCAAAATGAAATACTAGTGACTGCTAACCTTTGCTGGAGATTTAAATAAATCATTTGGTGTAACTTTTTTAGCCAACACAACAGAAGATGGGCAAATGGACATGGGTCTTTTGGATATAACAAAATACTGAGGCGAATTCTGTAGGTGAAAACCAAATAACTTTGTCCTACTATTCATTATGGTGAGTTGCATGGCTGAGAATCTCTATGGACAATATAAGGCTTGTACCAAGATTGTTTGTCCTGATTGAAAATGTCTCTCAACTCAACAAGTTAAGGGATTCCAGACCCATTCCAATGAACCGGTATGGCTATGTTTATGTAGAGGGTACATATTATTTATACTCTCACTGTAGCCAACCCAGCGCCTCCTGGTGGGCATCAAAGTGAGTCCATTAACAGTGTTCAGGACGTCCCACGCGCCCCTTAGTCTCTGCACAGTCTCTGCTATCGCCCCTCTTCAGTTTCTGGGCTGAGAGTTGAACTCCTGGCAGATGTTCTGGATGATTTTGGGCACATATTTGTACAGATTATCAAACTCATCCACGAAAAAGGAGTGCTCTTTATCGGGGTCTGTGGCGATGTATTCTAACTCATCCTGGGCCGCCCACGCGATGCCAATGGAGTACGCAATCACACCTGGACACAGAAAGACAGGAAGTGAGAAATACATACTGACTAATGGACCAACCTTTATGTTCAGTATAACTTTGATTACTATATAGAGCCTTCATACTGTATGAGCTACTTGCAGATTTTCTTCCAAACCAATAAATGTGACGTAATGTTATATAACACTCTAGGTCCCTCCTAAGAGCCTTCGGCCATTTTGGTTGATTAATTGGTGAGCTAGACCATGGTCAACTCACCCACTATACCCTTATGGTACACAAGCAACATATATTCATTCATTTATTTTGTTTGAACACATTGGTTTCTCAGTATACAATAACAGTAAAAGTAACTCTTCAAATAAATGTAATATATTTTTACAGGTCTCTAGACAGTGTGCGTTGCTCACCTTGGCGATGCACAGCCAGAGAAGGAGCCCTGACGTCATCATAGGACCTCCCGTCTGTGATCACGATCATAATTTTACGTTTGTTTGGTTTGGATTTACTGAAGAGCTGTTCTGCGGCGTAGGTGATGGCTGCTCCTGTACTCGTCCCCCCGCTCCAGTAGTTGATGCGTTTGATGGCGTTAAGCAGCTCAACTTTGTTATTGTACTGTCCAAATGCAAACTCCAGCCTTTGTTCATACGTGTACTGCACCGCTCCCACTCTCGTGTCTGTGTCTGAGATCTCAAACTCTCGGGTCACGTTGGCGACAAACTGCAACACGGTGCGGAAGTTTCCGGTGCCGACGCTGCTGGAGCCGTCGATGACGAAGGCGATGTCGTTGGCGTTGAGGCAGGTCTTACTGCAGACGAGGCGGTCAGTGTCACAGACCCTCTTCACTAAAGGCTGCACGGCTTTCCTCAGGCCAAACCAACTGGACACGGGCAGAGAGAAGAAGCCATTGGTGCGACACACGGCCTGAAACAGAGAACAGGGGACACTCAGTCATGGCATATATGCATTTTGTTTATGTTTGTGCTCCATACCATGGATATGGTCATGAGAAAGAGTCTCTAGTCTCCATGGAGACGTTATTGCTTAGCCTCAAATGTTCGATAGTATAACATTAAACTCAATCTCTATGGAGACAAGCAGGCAACTTCACCAAGCCAAGTTACAGATCAGATCTGTGGAGAGTTAGGCCCAATCACAGTAAGCATATTTTTCAAGGTATTTTCTTTATAATAAAAACACAAATTGACTATTTGCGAGATAGATTAGTTTAATGTCATACTGTAGAACATTTCAGACAAAGAAATAACACCTCCTTGGAAACAAGCAGGCGGCAGTTCTCCATCAGAAAAACTGCATAGTGCACCTTTAAGTCACTAATAATTTTAATAAATGTGCTTTAGCTCATGACCTACAACAACTCAAAGTACAAATTGATTAGGTTTCTTACAGAATCTAAGTCTAAAATAAACTTTTATTCAAGTAGACAAGACATTGATATAACTTATATAACACCATATACCACAGTCCTTGGCTGCCTCCTGCTCCAGGCCTTAACAAGTCTGTATCTGTCAGAGGGCCTGGATACAGCCATGGTCAAATAGTAGAAGCAGTTGGCTTAATACTTAATACTAGAATTTTACAATAGTAAATTTAAGAGGTGGGGTCGAATAAGTTTATCTTTCTTCTGTCGCATTTACCCACAGTGAAGTAAAAAAAACACATGTATATTTCATTTTGACAAATATAAAAAATATATGAAAAAAATATGTTGTTGTGTATAAGAGCCACTAATTAAATTAATACTTAAAATTAAAACTACAGTTGAGTTCTCTGATCGCTCTCTCAACCCACTTGTCAATATAAATAATACAAATAGGCTTTATCCACTGCCACATTTTTCTTACCTTGTCCACAAAGTTGGCCTCCACCAGGTTGTGTTTCTCGTTCTCGTCTGGGCCCTCGATCGTCACAAAGAAGATGTTTATCCCTGATTCTCGCGCGAGTCTGGACGCCTCCTCCACTTTATCCGTAGGCCATCCATCCACCAGGACCACCGCCACGTTTGGAGCGCCCCCTCTGTTCCCATTGGCGTCACTGAAGTACAGCTTATTGATGTAGGAGAGGGCCTTCCCTGTTCAGACAGTAGAGGGCAGCAAACACGAAAGTTTAGACTCTTACCAGAAATATACTGGTCTAGAGAGTTGATGGTTAGAAGTGAATGAGTTGATAAATACAAGGAGGTTAGAACAGAGGCCAGAAAACAGAAGGGGAAGGTTTGGGCCTAACTACCACTTTCCACCATAGTTTTTAAATGGGCTGTATTCAAACTTATGTAATATTGATATGGTTTTAACAACTAGTGTAAAGCATTGGTTTCATCCCATTTTAGATCTGGTTTTGACTTCGTTTAGACCTTGTCCAATGTCTTGATTCATCTCCTGGTTCAGCCCTGGTTAAGTCTGTATTTACTCCTGGTTTAGTCTTGTGCCTTGAGGTGTTGCCAGGTGTGCCTTGAAAAAATTAACAGATAACCAAATTAATTTATTGGATTATTTACCATTTTTGAGTGTCCTGAGTAATATTCTTATAAAAAAAAAAGAGAACACGATTACCAAATATAAAGAACAAGGCACAGTGGCATTGACAATATTTGTTACTTTAAATACCATTTTATCTAAAAGGTGGGATTTGGTAATATTTTAGTGCCTTGGTATCATTTAAAACAAAAAGTGTGCTGTGACTCAGAAAAGGTTGAAAAATAGTCATGTTTTGAAGTAACAAATCGTAATGTGTAATTTTACTACCATTTGTCACTAACAAAATCCAACAACTACATACTATGAATACTTCTGCATCGAAACTTCAGTTCAATTTTATTTATATAGCACATTTAAAAAACAACTTCAGCTGCCCAAAGTACTTCACAAAGAAAGTCAACAAAAAACAAATATACAGATAATACGATACACAGCAAAAGAACAATAAAACACCAGGATATCCTGTCTAGCTAGCATTAAATGCCAGGGACAACATTACAAGTCTTGTGCGAAAACATACACAAAATTCGTCCGACCTCTGGTTAGGGTTTATAGTGAGAATTGTAAACATATTTATGACAATCTAAAGTGCATTTCTCTCACTGGAGAAGCCAGCAGAAGACGTGGCATCCTATCATTTAGCCTGTTCTGTGGTCTCTGGTGGCACTATGGTCCACATCTCGCAGTGTGCTGATTACAGAGAGCACAAGACACTATCCAAATCACAAAAGTAAAATTTAGCAAGTTATAAAGAGGCAGGAGGGAGGACCAGCACAATCTGACCCCCTGAGGATCGTCAAGGCAACTCAACCCATCCGCATCTTGGTCAAAAACCATTCAAGAAAAACACAACTTTACAAAATAAGACTGTAATTTTCGCCAACAGTATCTCGAAGCAAATTTAGATTTAATTGTATCTTTGCATGTGAAAATCTGCCAGTGCTGTAAAGATTGTGATAAGTGGCAGTGTTCTGCTGTCACACCAGCGTATGTAGGTTTTATAGTTAGGTTTTGTAGTTTATGCACTGTAGTGTAGTGCACTCACCCACGTTAGACTGCCCCCCCTTCTGGGCGATCTTTTCCACAGCCGACTTCACGTCTCTGGAGTTCGAAAAGGACTTGAGGCTGATCTCTGTCACTGGGTCATCTCTAAAGGAAAAAAAAGAATCAGAAATGTCAGTGTCTATGAATATGTATCAATGTGTATATATGTCAGTGCAATATGAATCTGTGACTATAGGGGTATGTGCAATACAGGTGAATTGGGTTCTAAATGTCTTTTGTCACTCTCTTGCTTACTTAACATGTTACTGTTAAATATTTGTACTACTAAGATACATTTTCTGTTTATGAATGTGTATTAATGTATTTGTATATTTGTGTGTCAGTGCAATATAGAGGTATGTGCAATACAAATGAATATGATACTGTAGTGTTTCTCTCATTATTCCCCCTGTAGTGTACATCTGTGTCAAATCAATCAATCAATAATGTTATTAGTTATATATCTCTATTTTTAACCTGTTTGTAGTAGTACTGTTACTTTATATCACTGAGTTAAGGCGTAAGAAAAGTATAATTTTTAGAAGCCTACTCTTTTGGCTAAATCAAGTACGAAGTGCTATTATAACCAAGTCAGTTTTGGTTTTTTGTTGTTTTTTATGAAATCTGCTTTTTCCCACCAAAGTCAAAAGTATTTGGCATTTTTCCTTCAAGGCTAAAATTGTTTCACCAAACTTACTCATAAAGTTTGTTGGCTAAAGCTAAGCTTGAAAACTGACAGTCTCCAGGCCTACTCAGTTTTTGCCAGGGAATTCAGGATTCTTGGATGTGTTGCAATAAATAGTGGGGTTGCACATGAAGTTGTCTCTTACCCGTACTGGATAATACCCATCATGGGTCCGGCCACGCCCACATTTATGGTCTGTGCCACTTCAGACAAAAAGTCCTTTTGGATCTTAAACCTGCGCTTCCCGATGCTCCAGCTGCCGTCCATCAAGAAGACCAGGTCTACCTTACAATCTGCAGGGAAGAGGTTCATTTATACATGGGGCTGATTATACACAGATTTTAAGGCACGCTGCATGATTTGGTAACTCTTCATAATAGCTTTTGAATTTTCGTAAGTCCATTAGCCTTAATAAAGCATAAAGAAAGACATAATTCATAGTAATAATTCACCTCTGAATGAGTTCTAATATAGTAATATCAGAACTCAGTCAGGGGTTAAGGTTAGAGTTACACTTAAGATAGTAATTAAGTTAATTCATGAATTCTACATGCTTTATTAAGGCTAATTAAGATGTAGTTATTATACACTGTTACCCATATTTTTTTCTGGTGGATGGTACGCCACCTTGGAGTTACTTGCCTAGAATGTTCCACAGTATAGTATGATCCATGAGTACTGATCCATCTCCTTGGAGACAAGACGGTGGCACAACTAGGCTAAGCTACAGGGTAAATCCATGGAGAGGAGACCCCGCTCACAGTAGAATGCATGTTTTTTCAATGTAGATATGTTTAATGTCATACTGTGGAACAATCCAGGAAAAGCAATTGTGTCTTCAGAGAGACAAGAAAGACATAAAAAGTGCAATAGAAACTCAATGAACTTACTTGGATCTCCTTGGGATACTGGTTCAGGGATTCTGGGAATAGGCTCTGCCTCTCTCAAATTGAAACCTAAAAAAAATGCAAATTGCCAGTAAGAAACACAATTACATCAAATAGCAGTGGCTCTACTACGTGCTTATACTGAATTAAATGAAGATTTCCTGGGTTAGCTTCAACTCTGGTCTAAAATTGAAGAGACATGCTACACATTAAAGGCCTTTGGTGCTGCTTCCGTCATCTGCTTTCCAGAAATCCCCAAATTTGCGTTGGTTTTGGTATAATTTCAGTAAATGGGGACGCGTAATCTCAGCATTTAACTCGGACTACCGATTCCTCCAATTACAGGTTAAGAACAAAAATACCAAATCCTGTCCTTGGGGTAGCGGTGACCAAAAGTGAGATGTCCAAAGCCGGAAAACCATCCTATCTTAGGATACATAACAAACAGTGTGAGGAAGTGTGCTACTTTACCTGATTCATAAAGGTTAATGTCTGGCTTCCAAGAGTCCACTGGCTCCACTAAAACAATAGACAACAGGAAAACATAATTTAGACACACATAATTATATGTTGCTTTTAAGGTCACTCCTGGTTTGATTCTGCTGCTGTCATGGCCACATCATCGACATTGTGAGACTAAAATGAACCATAATTCTGGGTTATTCAACAGGAAGTCCAGAACAGATGTGGAATAAAATGTACTTGCAAAGAGCACTTGGTTTGATAAAGGAAATGGTGCATGTGGATGATATCAGAAAACCAAAATATACACACACACACACACACACATATATATACATATATACACACGCATACATATAGCCTGGAACGTACATTATTGATATAATCTATCTTGAATGTATTCAATTTCAGCTGTATTTAACGGCCTTGCCTCTCTACAGATCTGACCAGTAACTTGACCTGTTTACCTTCTTGGAGACAAAGCAGGGGACAGGCTCTACACCAGAAAAGTTACATAGTGCACCTTTTAAAACAAGGTAATTATGTAGTTAAAACCCAACCTTTAAGATAATAATGTAATATTCATATTTTATGCAAATCTTTCATTTTTACATCTGTGATAATTAGCATTTTGCTTTTTGCAAAATAAACATTTTCTTGACAAAGAAATATAGCTACTACTTTTGAATTCACAATGAGATGTTACTGTTATTTAGACCACCCTCTCACCTCTTGTGTGGGTTGAATCCAGTGGCACTTTGCGATTTCCATCTGCATCAAACGATCTAGACACTATAAAAATAGACCCAAACTTAGTAATACCACAGAGTGCAGATGTTTCACGAATGTAAAAACTCAGAGTCTACACATTTAACTGAATAAGACGTGTATGTGGTCTGAATGGTTTTGGGCACAAATTTTTCCAAACCAGGGCTGTCCTTGTGCCGAGCAGCCTCACCAAAACAGACGCGAAAATTCAGTCTGTAATCAGTAACACTGAGGGCTTCTTGGCCAGGCGTTTGTGTTTTTGGTAAAGTAGCAGTATTACAAGTTGGATCTGTTAAAATAATAAATATGTTCCATCCTTTCATTTGGAGATGGGTATAAACTTGATATAACTTAACCAGGCGACCCCACACCACAGCTGCGACCACAGGGCAGGCACACCCATGAATGAAAGATAAGCACTTCAAAGTGTTTCTAAAATTAAATACAAGCAAAGACAATGTGTGTGGCATGAAGAAAACATGTGTCACTGTCTGTTTAAAATACTACAATCCAGAGTATTGTGCAAACGTATCAGACAGGTTTTCAAGATACACTTGGAGAAAAGTTGAATCAATTTACAAAATATATCAAATTGAATTAAGAGAATTGAATAACTAAGAAAACATAATGGTTTAAACTAGAAGCATGTGGGATAAGTGAAACTATACCAAAGCTACTATTACCTTAACCGCTACCACTACTTTTTGTACTACTCCTACAAAAGAGTAAAATTGACTTGGATTCATTATTATCAAGGCCAATTTTCATTCACTTCCTATTCACTCCCCCGTTCACTATGGTGATAGTCACAGGCGCCACGGGGGAGGCTGAAGAAGACGTGGCTGCCATCTGCACCAATGACCTCTCCAAGCACCACCAGTCCCACATTGTATTCATCTGGGAGGTAGGCAGTGGCACTTATATTTTCACTGCTACCACTACTACAACTGTTACTACTATTAATAGTACTACTACTGCTACCACTACTACTACTATTAGTCAGTACATGTTCATGAACGTACATGGCTATACAGTACACTGCGTTCAGTACAGTATTCCATCCACTGTCCAACATTTGCACACATTCAAAGAGCACTGGAGGCAAGGTGGGTGAAATGTCTTGCCCGAGGACACAACAGCTAGAACATTTGTATTAGTGGATTAAAGCTGTAAATATTCATATCAAAGACCGCACCTGTCTAAAACTTTTGCACAATACTTAAATTGAAACTCCCCAGTATCTAAGAAGTAAAGACACTTACGGTACGGTCCAAAGTTATAATACCAGCGCTCAAAGTCAGAGAAATCAGGCCTTTGATCCCGAGCTGGAGGAGGATGTTGTGAGAGCTGTTAGTAATCCCACTATCAAAATGGCCGCTAAAACGTTTCCATGGTTTGGATTGGTTTGACCCAGTCTTCAACCAATGCCAGACCAGTAGAAACCGAGCAGCTCCAACCTTGTTCACATGCATCAACTGTAAACCTGTAATATATGCTAAATGTGTTACAACAGTGATTCTCAAACTGTGGTTCAAAACTGTTGGTCTGTGGGAGTCCCAGAATAGTAATGGTTTAGTCCTTTGTCCCTGGTTTTGGTTTTGTAGGCTCAGACGTTTAACAATACCTTTTTTGTTTTGTTGTTATTGTTACTATTTTGTTAAGATTTAGTCTTAAATATATTACTGGTGGTACTTGGTGTGAAAAGTTTGAAAATCACTGTATTTTGGCGTATTGCAGGCAGTTGGCATGTCAACAACATCTAAAAGAAGCTACATTCCTCAACACATTTTTGCAAAGAACCATCACATGCAATGACACATACATGCATCATATGTGGGTGGGTAGGGTCTGATACTTCACGTGAGAATAAAATAAAATAAATAGTAAAAATAAATAAATAATGTTGGCTGGTTACATGAGAACCAAAAACTAAACATATTTATACACAAATTTAAACTAAGCTATAAACCGTTTTGCATCAGGTTGAAGTAATAGTACTCTCTACCCACCTGTCCATGCAGTGTAATTGTACATGTGTTTATGGTAACTGTCCCGGGACACTGGGGTGAACTTACCTGGGACGTCTGCTGTGTCGGAGGTCTCAGTCCATGAGTATCCTGAGTCTGGCACGGCATAACTTACATCTGAACGAGAGGTGCAGTGGTCAGTTTCTGTACTGGGTGGCTGTGGTGAAGATGAACTGTGTAACCTTTCTTCATTTTATTAAGATGTTATTGCGTTGGTTGGAATTTTTCTCACAGCATGGCTTATTTACACTTGAGTTTGCATGTCACATCTGACTTGTAACATGGCCTGCCTAGTACATGCGCAGTACAAGATCATGGTGAAAAGATGAAAAAAATGAAAGGAAATGGTGATGGTGAAAAATAATATTGGCTTAAAGTAGTGCCTTGAAGTGTTATTAATAAAGGAAAAAAAGAAAGAAGAAGAAAAAAGGGGGGAGGGGCATGCGGGGCAGCAGTACATTGGCCCTGCTGTAATACCACTATTATTGATTTTTATATTTTATTTACTTTGTGTGTGTGTGTGTGTTTTATGTATTTGTTTTTGTTTTATGTTGTCTTTCTCATGCTATATTTAGGGTTTTTTAATGTTTGGGGAAAAGAGGTGGGTTAGATATTGTCTGTTTTCATGTTTATTATTATTTTTGCATTGTTTCATGTTTTAATTTATTGTCCTATAAAACAAAATTATAATAATATAATAAAACTTGTCCTGCTTGTGTCCATGGAGATAGAAGTTTAATGCATTCTGCAGTTCATTCTTGGCACATTTCCATGGCACAAGCAGGTTGGAGAAAAGTTACACACGGAACCTTTAAAATGATTGATGACGATTTGAGAAGTGTGGGTGTTATTTTTGAATTTCACAAGTAAAATGAATCCATGATAAGCTTTTGGGACTATAGGTCTTTTAAGTGTCTTGTATCTGTGATCTATTTGGTTCACTTTTTGTCTCGTTACACTATTTTGTCCAACTTTCATAAGCCAACTGTGTAAATGTATTGGAGCTCTGTTGTGAGCATTATTGATCTATTTCTTTACTTTTGTTTGAGAACACATCCAGGACTCTAAACTGTTTTATCGACCAATAAAAATCTAAGTGCAAGTTTCTCCATTGTGCATAGTTAAAATGCCAACCCCAATAGCAGACCAGACATTCAAAAACATTTATCCCTCCATTGTTTTCTTAATTTTGACTTGACCTTGTAGCACTATTGGCAGTGAGTGAAGTTCAGCCAGTTCACATTTTGGTTTATTTGAGCTAAAATGGCTTCAGCAAATCTTCTTGCATTGTTTATTTAAATGTAATTTCTGTGTAGCCGGACCACTAATACTATTGTTATTCTCATTCTTAGTGCTTATATTCTGCTGAATTGACTCTTGTGGGCGTTAACCATATTAGAATGTTGTCACCTCATCAAAAACCATACCCGAGTTGCATTTTGTTTCATTCACACATGTTATTATTAGTCTGTCTACATCTCCAAAGCTCAAAATGCACCTTGTTCCACCTTGTGATGTCATGAAGTGGTAGTTTTCAAGTTAACAGCTACCTTTTTCCTTTACCTCAGTAGAGATTGGCAATTCCAGAGCTGGAATTTTCCAAATGATTCTAATGAAGATGTATGGAGTTTAAAAACACAGTGAAACACCTTCCACATGACATCACAAACGGGAATAGAGTGTTTTCAGTTTGAGAGAAAAACTCAACCTAAACATGATGGGTTTGTGTGTTAAACATGTGTGAATGGAACAAAACAAAGTCCAGGTATGTTTTTGAGGAGGAAACAACATTATAACATAGATCAGAAAATAGTGTAATATGGGCCCTTTAAAGTTTCCCATTGTAATAAGTATCACACCTTGGATGGTATTATTTTGAATCATATTAACATTATTATTTTTGCTCTCTGATATATTGTAATGTGTGAGCTGATGTCCAAGTGATGTCCCTTATGGATAAATAAAGTCTTATAGTTACATGCATTTTTTGTAAGCTATTTTGCCATTGCTAACCACTAAAAAACCCTTGTATCTAATCTAGTATGTAAAGTGCCTGAATGAAGTATTGGTGTTAGTGCTTCCATTCAGAGGTAAGTTGTTTGCCTTGTTACCTGCGGGACGCCTGGCTCCAGGAAACCAATCAGGCCGCGGGTAGGAGGGGGGCGCCCAATCCCTTCTGGGAAAAGCTGTGCAGAGGGAGATTAAAAAGCTGCCTTCAGGACAGAGGACAGACCAGAGCTGATGTCCCACACTAGGAGGGGCGAGCGAGTGACCTCCGCCTCCTGCTGCCACGTCGAGACAGCGGGAGAGGGGTGCACAATGTACCCCCTCACACTTATAAACACACTTGAACAAGACTGAAGGCATGGAGCTTTTTCCTCAACAAGCTTTTCTGTTTTTAGATCAAGATTAGACACATTGAATATAGGAAACAAACCAACTCATGTGTTAGAAAATAGTATTTGTATGGATGTAAAATGTCCAAATAATGTTACTTACATCCATAGCAAATAGTCTATATAATATACATTTTTGAAGAAGAAAAATGTATGTATCCCACAGACACACAAACCTGCCATTCAGTTTGGATGCATTGCTTTTTATGAATTAAAATGAGGTCATTGCAATATTGAATTACAAAAAAATGCAATTTATTACTACTGTGACTTGAAAATCTCAAAGGTCTAAGTAGAATAAAGACCTGAGTAACTTTTGGTGCATTTGATAACACTTACAAATTGTCAATAGTGCTAATGGGACTGCTGTTATTACTACAACTACTAAAAAACAAAGCAACATTGTTGTCATAGACTGTATAAAGAGGTGGACTAAGAGAGTGTGAAGTCACCTATGGCGTTCGGCTCCAGTCAAATGAAGCTCATCAGTGCTAGCAGTTGCAGGGGTGAATTTGGAGCAGAGTTCCATATTTGGAATTCCGACCATGAGTATCATAGCAACCAAAGAGCCAATCCAGAGCGAGGCTGTTGAAGGTAACACCCCCTCCGCTCACATCGCTGGTTTAGCAGGGAGCGGCCACTTAGCAACGCTGTCAATCAAACCTGTTGTTATCTGTCATTATCTGTTTTTAATGTTCACATCTTGATTTAGCAAAATAACAATAGCGAAATAAAAACACCAGGATCATGTAGAGCGGGTAAATACGAACATTTTAAGACCAAAATAACGAGCCTGACAGTAGCAGTTACGGAGAGAGAAGTGACAGTTTTTCAATAGAACGTGAATTGGAGTCGATGGAGGCGGAATCACGCCCATGCTCACCTCCTGTTTGGAACGCGGTGGCCAGCGGGTTGGCTATGTCCATTTAAATACACAGTCTATGATTATAACTGTGAATATATGAAGATTTTTTTGTCTCTATGTCACAGATAGCCTATCCAATTTGCAGTTCTCTGAATCCAAAGAATTTGAAAAAATAAAATATAACAGTGAAGAGCCATATATGAAAAGTCACCACAACCAACTGTTATGTTAATAATTGGGGAAAAACTATATAGCATTGATTGGCTACACAGTGAGAGTGATTTTCATTATTCATCCAACAATTATTCATTATTGACTGATTGGAGCAGTGCATTCAGTATGTTTTTAATAGTAAGTATTTTAGATGTGATCGCGTAAATGCCATGTCTGTACCAAGGACACCTCCAGCTCAGTCCTTGTTATCTTGCCTGTGTCATCAGACGTTATAATACTCCCTACAACAGAAACATAGCCAGACTTTAACGGACAATACTACCACAATGTGTTGTGTTCATGCCTCTAGCTCTGATGGAATACAAACTCCCTCTGCCAAATTAAAAACCAAAACATGTCATCTACATAGTTCATCACACCATTTTGGAATTTACTCTGCATTGCTAAACACGTTCCCACCCATCGTGAGCTGTTGGTTGTCCAGTGAAGCAAAGACGTGTTTGGATAAAGCCAGAGTCAGACCAGGGGCAGTTTGGATGGGACAATGCTCAAATTAGGCTGGTTAAATGCCCCCAGCTCCACATGGGACAGTGTTTTTTACTACAGAGACAGGTGCTTTCATGTGATCCACTTTAACTCTGTAATTCACCAACAGTTCAGTGATCACAGCGGTCACCAGGTCAGGGACTATTCAGGGATCTTATTTATGAAGCATGTGTACAAAACTGTTACATACATGAAGAAATTTGAGGACGTTTGTGGAAGTTTTTATTTTGTTCGTACGTACACACTTTTAGTAAGAATCCCATGTAAAGTTTTATAAACAAGGCCCCAAACCCCAAATTCTATTTCTGTGGATCACTGGATTTAGGTTAGATTCCTAAATATTTGCAATAGCAACAACAGTGAATTAGTGCTTACTGATTTGGTCCTATTGGTGTAAGTAAAAGCAATTGGTAAATTAATTTAAAGGTGCACTTTGTAACTTTTCAGGTGGAAGGTTTGCCAACTGCGAAGAGATGTAATTGTTTGCCTAGAATGTTTCACAGTACAACATTAAACATACCTATCTCCGTAGAGACAAATAACTCACCTTCACAGCGAGAATGCATAAGTATAATTGAATAAAAAAGCAAAGTAATAATATCACCATAGAGACAAGCAAATGGGAAACATTTAACAAACAGTTACATAGTGAACCTTTAAACACACTGTACAATTAGGAATATCAATTGTAGTGTTACCATTTTTTAATAAACAACATGATTTTATATTTATTTGCGATTATTAACACCATGACCCACGCTGCTTACCCATCCCTCTAATATGTGACCACAGACCTGCTTTCTAAAGTATTTGTAATTCCCAGATAGCCGCATTACGTAACTCAAATTCAAAGGGTTATTCTTGTCATTGGTCTCATTAGTAAGATCTACACCCCATGGTAAAGACCTCAACACTTTCCTGTAACTCTGAACATCTGTGCAGGGCAGCGAGGTGGCACAGCGGATAGTCATAAATCTTACATTTCACATTACTAAACACACTAACTTTTTCCCAAAACTCTGATCCTGAAGCCTTTATGTTAATGATCGTGACCTGAACTCCTCACCTCACGCTCCAGGAATTTCTCTGAGGGCTTCAATAAAGAAACTCATCACAAACCAGAAGTCACACACATTTTTTTTTAGATCCGTCTTGAAAGTTAAAAAGAGTTAGCAAAGAGTAGTCTTATAACATGAAAATTTTTGTTTTTTTTTCACAAATATATGACAGTATTCCTTCTATGACCTGCCCTGCTAACCAATTTTACTGTTTACAGTATCTTTAAAAGTTACATTCAGGCACTGTAGTTGGATCACAATTACTAGACTGCCTATAAAAACAAGTATACACATTTTTGTCTGCTCTATAATGTTAATTTGTTAAAGATAATTTACTTTTACTTCAAAATGATTATATTACTTAGTACAAACATGGTACAAACTTTGGCAGTTTATGGTTTGTGGAAGGATTATAAGTAAATGGTAAATGGTCACATTTTTATAGGACTCACTTACCCATTCACACACACACTCATACACCAGTGTACGCAAACACTACACACACACTATACACCAGTGTACGCAAACACTAGGGGTGAGGGGGGGTTAAGTGTCTTGCCCAAGGACATAATGACAGCATTCATCTTTGGGATCTGGAATTGCACTGCCAACCTGTGGGTCAGTGGATCTGGCCACTCTACCAGTGATGGTTATGTTGAGAGCGGGATTCGAACCGCCTTTGGATCACGGAACAAACAGTGAACTAACATTCTACCAACTGAGCTACTGCAAGTTCACATTTGATTTGATTTTATTGAAATACCAGTACCATTACAGGTAAATGGGCATTGTCTGTCTGATTCCAGCACTATTAAAAGCTGACCCACAGTCAAACTCTATAGTCAATATAATAATAGTCTACTAGTCTAGTCTACTAACTAGGCCATTTAGGCAAGTTGGTTTTGGAATATTGCTTTGATTTCTTTCTTGAAAATTGAGGTTTCTATTTGAGAGGTAGCATTTTCATTTCACTGAAACGTAATGTTTAGTTAGGCTACATTTTAAACAATTCAGTCTAATTCTAGGGATCTATTGGTTAGCATACCAGAGGCTAAATTGAACCACGGTTTCACTATGAGCCAAACCTAAACTGGGATTTAAACAGTCTGGGATACTCTGGGGCGGATCTCACATCTTCGGGTCACTTGGTTTAACTTCCATCTCCAAAAACGTTTACGAGGAGGAGGGCCGAGGCTGGACCAGATGTGGCCTGTCAAAGGATGTTAGATGACAGAAAAGGTTTGATCTGAAAACCAAGATTAAAGCTTTTTGTGGACGCCTGAGGAAGAGATCTGACGTAATGTTTTGTGTTTGAAGTTTGATACACTGTCCTCTTAATAAAGCGTCTCAGGCCTACTGTCACTGACAATCTGTCTGTAAAATGCCAATAATAAATAAATAAGTTGTCTAGAATGGAAGTGCCGCAAGGCAATGTGCAGTGCTTTTCAAGCTGAATTTAGCCACTTAAGATGTTTGTAGAACAGTTAGTGTTAGGGTATTAATTAAGTAGTTACTAAGCCTGATTTATTGTTAATAAACTATTTGTTGATTATAAATGGTAAATGGTCACATTTTTATATAGCGCTTTTCCATCTTCAAGCCTCTCAAAGTGCTTTACATCAAGGAACCACTCACCCATTCACATACACATTCATACACCAGCGGACACAGACACTGGGGGCAAGGTGAGTTCAGGGGCGTTGGACTGGGGGGGGGAAGGGTACTGTTTACCTAAGCCCCCTGCAGGGAGGGGCCCTTCACAAAGTCTGTAATATGCATTTTTCATTAGACAATATGTAGTGGAGCCCCACAAAGATAATTTGGATCCAGGGCCCAGAATTTGGTGCTACACCCATGGGTGGGTTAAGTGTCTTGCCCAAGAACACAATAACAGCATTCTTTTATGGCAGCTGGAATCACACCGCCAACCTGTGGGTCAGTGGATCTGACTGCTCTACCGATGATGTTTATGTCAAGAGTGGGATTCGAACCACCAACCTTGGGATCAGTGGACAAACACTCTACTAACTGAGCTACAGTTGTTTATTCATGGTTTATTAAAGCTATTAAAAGTGCAGTTATAATACAGTGTTACAGGCAGAATTATTAAGATGCAGCTATATATGTATCTGCTCCTCTGGGTCGCTGTCTCGCTAAAGGAAGACAATGGCAGTACACATTGCAAGAAACATTTTAACTAATATTTCACTGCATTGTACACTCCACACTATTTTGTGCAATAAATCCAAATGTAACCCAATATGTACCAACACTGAACAACAAGCTTGTGAGAACTGTTCGCAAACTCACTGAAATCGAACATTCAAGCAACAAAGCATTTCCCCTTTTCCAAACTTTCCAGGGCACTTGAACAATCTTTAGTTGTTGTAAATGCCCATGTCCATTGTAAATCCCATTAGCCTGTCGTTGTGTATACTGTGTGGGCTGGAGGTACTCACTGGGGTTAGAGTTAGACTGGACTGTTGCTTGGCTCCGGTCTGACACAGGGGGCTGGACTCTGTTGAAAGCTGTTTGTGACAATGAGAAACAGACAGAAAAGACAAAGGTGAAAGGAAATCATAAAAAATGCACACTGCAAAAAATATTACCAGTGTTAAAATGACGTGTCTTCAGAGTATGAATCTTATTTTGGAAAGTTTAAGTTATTTTACTTATTCCTTGAAATTTCGGACTGATGCTTTAGCTTAAAATAGACAACAAATCTGCAGATACTGTAAGAAAATGTTAACAAAATAAAAGTTTCTAACCCTATTGCTAGTGGTGCTATATAACTTAGCTTGTATAACACATCTGTATTAAAACATGTCAGACAAAAAATTCAGGTTCAATAAGTATCAATCTGAACTCAAAACAGCTCAAATCAAATTAAATATTCAGAGTTGAGATTTCAGATGTCACCCCATTAAATTTTTGCAGTGTAAAGTCTACACATGGAGCTATGATGTCATGCTCTGTGAAAACACCTCCCATCTGTTTAGCATGAGGCTTTATAATAACATGATCAGTGCTTTATAATAACATCAGATAGAAATTACTTTAACAAGACTTAGTTGCGTCATTTGGCCTTTTTCTTTTGACGAAAATGTACACAGAGGAAGATGTGCCTGACAGAGGTTATCTCAAGAGAAGTGTGTGCAGAGATACATGATGGGAGTGGATAAGCCCGTGACACAGAGTGAAACTTTTTAAGGGGCTTAAAAGGGTATGGACGCCATGGTCCAATTTATCATGTCAATCTAGATTCAAACAAATGTAAGACTGCCCTTGACATGTTTTTACCCCCCTGGGTGTGTATGCGGGTATTTATCACATTGTGGGGACTGGGGACTGAAATATATATAGTCACTTCATGGACCTTGTGCTTATTGGGGGATCAGGCCATCATGAGGTAAATCCTTCAATGTTGCTTCTCTCCATCTCCAATTACAGGTGTCTACTAAAGAAATACCTTGAAAAACATGTGAGTGGGCTCGCCTCTACAAAGATCTGACCTATAACTTGGCTTGATGGTGTCACCTGCTAGTCTCCACGGTGATTAATGAGTTTAATGCCATACTATGGAACATTTTAGGCTAGGCAATCACGTCTTAATGGAAACAGCCATTAATCCAGCACGGGAAAAGATAATGGGTTAATTTTTTGTTAAAGCTGGGGTTTAGGTTAAGGTTAGTAATTGTGGTTACATTTAGTATCAGTCTCGAGGAAATGAATGTAAGTCAATGTAATGTCCCCACAGAGCATGGAAACCAAACGTGTGTGTGAAGTCAACGATTCTGACCTGGCCCCACTGGAGCGGAGGGCTGTCTTCTAATGGTCGCTGAGGTCTCTTGTCTACGGAGGCCTGTAAGATCCAAAATGAGTGACATGTTACTTAATGCACTCCCAATGGGGGTGTAGTGACACATCTGGGATCACATCTGTGCAGCAAATGTAGAAGACGTAATGAACCAAAGTCAAACTGTTTCTATGTCTGTGGAGTTTCAATGTGTAGTGTAATCAAACAGTGGCCCCTTTCTCACAATACATTTTAATCTATCGTTTTCTCTCACTCTATGATCATAAATTGTTATATTGAAATTCGAATAAGCCCGCCATTGTAAGTAAAATGCAAATCACAAGTTAAGAATGTGCTTTGGCAATTTGGGATGTTAACATAGCAAGAAATAACCTAATAAAATATACTATGCAAAAATGTAATATTTTGCATTTTATCAAGTAAAGTAAAGTATCAAGTATCAAGTAAAGTATCAATATTAGAATTTAGTTAAACAAACTAGATCAAAGCACAAAATATACACACAATGGGCTGTTTGCTTTTTGTTGGCCACTGCCTGTTTCATTGTTTGATTTTGTAACCTTCTTTTGGTTAAATCAACCATTTTGTGAAGCCCTGTGAGGAAACGGCTGATTTGGGACAGTACAAAAATAAATTGAATTGAATGGGTAGTTCAAGCCTTCTTACAAGGTACTAGCTTATATGCATATACTTATTTGTTTATTAGTTACAAAAATGCTTTTCTCATCAACTAATGGTATAATTCTACAGCCTGGTAAGTTGGCCCTACTTTCAGTTTGTTTGCAGGACTGTAAAAGACTTCAGAGGCTAAGCTACCAATGGCAATACGAAATTACGTCACTGATTTTGACACAAACTTCTCACATATGAAAATAGCAGATAAAGGCTATGCAAATACACATGCAAATGATACTTATTAACATTTTAATATAGACAAAATCACTCTCAAGCAATTAAACATAAAACCCCTGTTATAACATACACAGAAAGAAACCATCCTTTTCTTGTGTGAAGGGGAGACAGTCAATATTATAAATATTAGATTGACACTTGACAAAAGCGATGACGTTACACTGGTAAAACAACATGCACAGATGCCATGCAGACAATACTGAGCAAAGCAGGTTTCCGTGATGCGTTTAGAAACATTGATTGAGCTTGTTTTACCTGCACTGATTCTCTGAGGGAAGCGGCTGGGATAGGCTCCTCCTCTGAAGACTTGAGGAAAATGTTTTTGTTTAGTCATTATTTAGTATGAGGAGGTGCACAGGGTGTACTTACAGTGACATGAGAGACCTTACCTTGAAGAGGACTCTTCCCTGCTCCGCTCTGGGACTGTCCTGTACCAGTGGTAGTATTAAAACACATTGTGGGCAATGTATAATAAACTTTTATCATAGTGGCCCTGTAAGTCATGCTTTACTGCCCTACAAAGCCATGGTCATGGTATTTTGAAATGTTGTGAACAAATGTTTTTAAAGGAACATTATATAACTTTTCTGGAGCATGTCACCAGGTTGTCTCCATGGATATAGATACATTTTATGCCATGTTGCTGATCCTCCACAAGAAAAGTTACATAGTGCACATTTGTTTGTCTGTTTCTGGATGGGTTAAAAGTACAGTTACTTCAAAAGATTACAGCTAGAAGGGAAGTGGAAGTACTTCCCAAATCCCTTCAATAAAAGTATTGCAAATTTCCTAAGAGAAAGTACTTTCACCGTATATTATCACAATTTCCTTATTTTCTTCCTTAGTGCAGATGTGAAAGAGGTTGAAAAGTCTCAGAAAATGCCTTGTTATGTAAGTGGAAATCATAATTTTTACGGTCAAGTCTTTTATGAGAAAGGTCAACTGTAATTGTCTTGTGTTAAAGAAAATTGAAGAGCTCATAATTTTAATGATCCAGACCACTCTGTAACATCTGCTCACTATAACATAACAGCACTTGACTTGGAGCAATTGATGATTTTGTGATCTTATGGTCTTTGTAGGGCATAACTGGTAAAGACATGTATGAGGTTGAATGCAAGGCTGAGGTGTACACTGACAGTAAAGCATTCACTCTCACATTCACTCTCAATACATGCATTTCTGTTTACAAAGATGCTAGAGAGGATCCACTGTAAGATGAGGAGGACATGCAGACTTCTAGCCAGAAGACAGGAGCACTTAACCACCATGCAACACCACCATGCAGCCCAATTTAAATAAAAGGAGTAGTATATTCACAGATCAAGTCTAACACTACGACTGCCTCAAACGTTTCTAGCCTTAAACGCAACAAACTAAAATGGTTTGATAGTTAAAATGGTAAAATGTCTTTTCTTGGTAGTTTTACTTATACTCACTTGAATATTTTTGTCACATCTGTCCTGGGGCTGACTGACAGGGATGTGGCTGCCGGTTTGCAGCACCATTTCTTACTACCACAAATCACTCACACCCCATATTAAACTGTGTTAGTGTTAGTTCTTTCCCAAGAACACAATGACTGTATGCACTGGTTAGGGCTGGGATCAAACCACAAACTGCCTCTCTTGCCTTTGGCTCCAATCAGTAGATTACATTCAGGTAGTAGAATTTGATGGTGTCATAATTTCAGATGGAGGGCAGATATAATTCAATCCGAGATTCACTGTGCATGAAAGAAATATAACATTTTATGATCCACAATAGACATCGACCGATATGAGTTTTTTCATGGCCTATGCTGATACCAACTGTTTACCATCCAGAGAAATCGATGGCCGATTAGCTCTACCGATATTTTGGGGCAGATATATAGGGCAGATTTTCATTATTTTCCCCAAATTCTGTAATTTAAGGGCAAATATCGGCCTGTCTCTATCTCTAATCCACAAATGTTGAACCTTATAAATTTTTGTTACAAATTGACTTCCAAACCTGCCATACTAATCTTATAAAGTCCTTTCAACAACCACATCTTTAGGGATGAATAATGGCACCACTTTCTGAAGTTACTGTGAAAAAATGAGTTCACTTTTGTTTATTTATGCTGACAGAGAAGACGTTAAACTTTGTGACAGTTTTAATTTCATAGATAGGCCCAGTAATCATAGAGGTATAACTTATAAACAAGGCTGACAAATCTTCATTCTGACAGTTTAACAGCCATATAATTGAGCTCAATTTTAAACTAGAACATTGTGGTGTCACTTGAACTCAACCTCTAACCAAAATGGTATTATTAAAAATATAATTCATTCACTTCTGAATGATATGGGTGATTTTTCTGTCCCTCAAAGCATGAGTAGCCCTAGTGCCAACCGACATGTGCCAACATAAATGATTACCTGAGTTATATGGTAATTAATACACCAGCTTAAAGAAGCATT